>BJCM01076751.1:0-20175 GCA_018326385.1 Flaveria bidentis
CACGACTGAGCCAGTCGCCTAGCTCAGTCATACGACTGAAAACTGTAACCTATAAATACCACTTAATTCATGGAAAAACGGGATTTTTAGAGAGTTTTCGAGATTACATAACCCTAGCCGTCTGGGTTCGTCCAGGACGTCTCATCCAAGTTCAAAGAACGTTTCAGATCATTCCTAATCTATTCTTAACGTATTCTAATCGTTAGGTTTGATTGAATTAACGTTTTCTTTGATTGGATCGCCAATCAAATAGGATTCCACACTATTTGATCTGGTTTCACGTTGAATCAGTTAGTACTTAGTACGTAGCAGGTCCTAACACTAGAACTAGGGACATGTGTATCAACAGGGACGAGAGGACTGGTCTGGATGAGGAGGTAATAAGGAACCTTAACTCCTTTTTAGCCAATGAGATTAGTATGATAAAGACCAAGTTGACCAATCAAGAGTTGAGAGAGAAACAAATGGATGACAAGAAAATTTGATAAGGAGACTACTGACTGGGGTGAACGAGCTGAAGGCTGTAGCTGGCCTGCCCAATCATCTGACTCAATCTAAGTTAGATGATATGTCTGATACTTCTATGTACCCATTTTTGAATGTGGGTACATCTTCTAGGGCAGGAGAGGGCACTATTGGTGCACTGACTGAAGGAGTTGGGGGATCTAGAGTTAGAGATGATACAGAGGCTGAGAATATGACTAGTAGGACTGATAATGTGGAGGAGGTGATAGAAGTTAGGTTTGTTGATATAGGAATGAATATATACGACTTTGGAGGTGAGGAGATATTTGCAAAAAGAGCTGCATAGGGTGTTGAGAAACAGTTGAAAAAAGGTTGGTAGATGAGGAGGAAGAGGATGAACAACTAGTTGATTATGATTTTGAGCATGAATATTATGAGGTTGATGAGAGGCCATTAGCTTATATTGCCAAGAAGGGCTTGGATAAAAATAATTTGTTTGAAATGTCTAAAGAAGAATGGTTTTTGAGGGAAAAGGAAGCTAAGGAGATAATCCCTTTATTTCAGAATATTCAAAGGCTGAGCAAGAAGGAAGCTGATAAGAATATTAAAAGTTGGAAATACAACTCCGGCCTTAAGATGTTCATGATTAAGACGAGAGGAGGAGCCATTAGATACTTGCATAAGAGGAAGGCATTTAAGACCTTGTCTAAGTGGGATTTAAGGAGGTTAGCTATACTCCATTTGATTTATTCTAATGTGAGTGAGAGGGCTAAGCTATTAAAATAAGAGATTAAGAAGGGGCTAAATGATAACTTTCAGGCATTTGGGTTCATGAAGGCGGAGAGAAGAAGATTAAAGAAAGATAAGGATTGGGAGATAGGGAAAGGAAGGATTGTGCTGAGGGTTAAACCCCCTAAGACGGTAAGTAGGGTGAGGTTGCCGGATACCCTTCCCCAACAACTTCAAAGCTTTGAGAAATGGTTTTATGATAACAATACTGGGAGGTAGTGATTAGTATAAAGAATAGGGTAGAATTTAGTTTGTTTGACCCTATGGAGTTATTTGCCTTTTGTGATGAAGATCTTATTGTACTTAGTGAGAATCATATAAAAGTGAGGGCTGGAGCTAAGACACGAAAAGAATCAAGCTTGTTTATAACGGTTGCTAACACAGTAAGGGGAGTTAGGACTAAAGTGAGAGAGTTGGCACAGAAGGTTAGAGAAGAAGATAAGCTAAGGATAAATGTTCACGATCTAACAAGCCAATTCAAATAGGAAAGTGTACATACTAAGGATGTAGCTGCAGGAGCAAATGAGGAATTATTTAAGGCGGCTGAAGATGCTAGAGATAAAAAGACAAACGACAATTGATCAAGACGGTGAGATCCAACCTAGGGGGAGTATTGAAGATCAAGTATAGGTTGGACTCACCATAGATTAGATTTTGATTATGTTTGATTGTAATTGAAAGTATGTGAGTTAGTTTAAGTTTTGCTGCCCAGCGAAACTATGAGCGAAACTATAGTTTCGCTCATAGCAAGCTACCAGTTTCACCGGCCAAACTGCTTGTCTCAGTCGGGCAAAACTATGTTTTGGCAGGATAGTTTCGTTGACAGCAAAACTGTCAGCGAAACTATCTTTACTATATATAGTTTTGATCTTTTCAATTGTTGGGTATCCATGCAAAATCCTAATCCGTTTATCTTTGTTGAAGTGCCTATTATAAGCTTTTTTTCACATAAATATATTGAGCTTTATTATAGTGTTAGTAGTGGATCATGATTGCTATATTTTGAATACTTTTTGGGTTCTTCTCATCATCATATTGTTTGTTCTTTGTTCTTATTATTGATTTTGAGCGATTCAACCTTTCAACTGTATTGTAATTCGATAATATGGACCAACACACTTGCAGAAGTTTGAGGCTCTTCCACATGGACCTCCTAAGCAGGTTCATGGAGATCTACCTTAGTGGTAGGTGGATGATGTGGGCTAGAAAGGGAAGAGGTAGGAGCACTCATCTCTCTTTAAGTAGGGGAAGAGTAGAGAGATGCATGGTACTTACTAATCCCAAGTCTTTGTCATCATAGAAGTCAAGGCTAGGAATGGTTGGTTAAGATCTAAAGGTTGGGGATGATAACTTTCCTTAAAGGTTGTTCACTTGAGTGTTGAGACTCAGAGTGAAGGCTTTAGGCTATCGGGCTAATGAGCTCATCAGGCTGAGCATGAGGAACCTCAGCACTGATTCTTGATGAGATGGGAGTGGTTTGCTCCTCAGGAGAAGTGGGAGCTCGAGTGTCCACTTCTTCCTATGTGGGTGGTGATATTGGGGCCTGCACAGACTGAATAGTTTTTGCAAGGGTTCATTTGGATCTTTGGTGGTAGGTGAGGGTGATTTGTGGTTTTTTTGGTTGTTGAAAGGTGGAAGGTGTGGGTTCAACACTAGCTTGTGTTGCTAGGTTGTCACCTTGAGCAATGAGCTCTAACATTTTGGGAACAAGGGTTGTTTCTACCCCAGAGAAGCCAACAGTTGGCTTCTTCATGATTTTAAGATATTGGGCTTCATTTGTCACAGTTTAAGAATATTACCTATTTCCCTCAACTGTGAACCCAGTTCATAATTGAGAATGTTTTGAACATATCTAGGAAACATGTAATATACTAAGGAGTCCAAGTTAGCAAGAATTTTGTATAAACAAATTTAGAATACCTAAACTTGACCCCTTGAACCATCTGATACACTATGAAGGAGAGATCCTCAGGAAACCTGATCCCAACCTCCATGCTTGTTGCACAAGCTGTGGATGACCACATGGAGTTGGTACTTCCACTTGGGTGAGACCTTCCCCTTCCTAAAGGTCTTTATAGTGAAATCTCCTTCATAGCCCATCTACTGAAAGGAGTGTTTAACAGCTTCTTTAGGGAAGAACAATTCACCTTCCTCATCATCTAGCTGAAGGTGAGTGTTGATGTTGGCTGGAGTGATGAAGATTGTCCTCCCATGGACTATAGCAGACAATACCTTCTCTACATCCATGATGACCTCTTGACAGGCCTTCTAAAATTCAACAAGATGATCCTTATAGAGAGGAGGATCAATGGTAAGGGAGGTGAAATAGTTTGACAAAGCCAAAAACTGACAAACCTTTGAGAAATTAGGATCTTTCTCATATTGCAACGGAGCAACCTGACTGTGTTGCTTGTGAAGTTGCATGGAGAAATTTGGGTCAATTTTGTGATTGAGGTTAGGCTTTTTCAAAAGCTTAAGGGTGAAGAAAATGAAGAAAAAAGACGGTTTCTGGGTTAATTTAGGTTTACCCAAAAGTTAGTTTTCTTGGAAGTCTAATATCTTCTAAAGCTAATTTCTCTTCGTAAGTTTTGATGAAAAGCTTCCAAAGCCAAAATAGTTTCGGAAGATATTCAAGAGAGTTTAGACAATTTTGCTTCGAAAGAAATTTAACACTTGAAATGTTTCGTAAAAACTTCCGAGAGTAAATTGCTTTCAGAAGAAAGTTGTTCTTTAAAACATACAAGTATTTAAGAAAAAGTTAAGCTTCGGATGAGATTTTGGATATTTCTTCCAAAAGTATATTTTCTTAAGTAGTTGTTTGTTATGAAAACTTAAATTTCTTCCGAAGGTGAACAAAAATCTTCCGAATGATAAAAGATCAATTTTCAAAAATCTAAGCAATGCCTTCTAAAAAGATTTGTCCTTCCAAAGAAAAACAAGGGTTTATGTAAGTGATAGGATATACAACTTTAGGACTCACAAATGTTTTAGAAATAATATGATTATGTTTTAAGAAAAGCTTTTCAAAGTTAATCATCCCAATAGCTAAAATAAAATATTTAAATCTCTGTTCATCAAAAACTTTTGTAAACAGAGCAGCATATTATTCATTTGTGTTAACTTCGACTAGTTTGATTAATCCTTTTTCAAAATTATCTCTCATCGAATGATACTTGATATTGATGTGTTTTGTCCTTGAGTGTTGCACAGGATTCTCTATGATATAGATGGCAATATTGTTATCAATGTGAATATGAGTCTCCTTGAAGTTGAATCCATAGTCTAGCATCTGATTCTGAATCCAAAGCACTTGAGCATATTAGCTTGCAGCAGCAACGTATTCAACTTCAGCAGTTGATGCAGATACACAGTATTGCTTCTTGCTTTGTCGTGAGACAACCCTTCCACCGAGGAACTGACATCCCCCTAATGTAGACTTTGCAGTCATGTTGCAGCAACCATAATCACTATTTGTATATGCATATAGATTGAAGTCTGAATTCATTGGATACCAAAGGCCAAGTGTTAGAGCACCTTTGAGATATCTTAGAATTCTCTTGACAGTGA
The DNA here is from genome assembly GCA_018326385.1 of Flaveria bidentis. Taxonomy (NCBI): domain Eukaryota; kingdom Viridiplantae; phylum Streptophyta; class Magnoliopsida; order Asterales; family Asteraceae; genus Flaveria; species Flaveria bidentis. Next base: position 4,822 of record BJCM01076751.1, read on the forward strand.
TAAGGTGTGACATCCTATGGTTGGCTGGATATCTAGCACAAATACATATGGCAAACATGATATTAGGCCAGCTAGATGTGAGGTACATAAGAGACCCAATCATAGCCCTGTAAAGGTGTTCATCCACACAATCCCCCTCATAATCAGGACCAAGGAAGTGGTTTCTGGCTATGGGTGTCTTAGCAACCTTACAATCAGTCATGTTGAATCTTTTAAGTATGTCTTGAACACACTTTGACTAAATTATGAAGATGCCATCTTCAACTTGCTTCACTTGAATTTCTAGAAAGAAATTGAGTTCCCCTGTGGCACTTATTTCAAATCTATCCTTCATCAGCTTCTCAAAGTCTTTATAGAGCTTTGGATTAGTTAACCAAAAGATGATGTCATCTATATATAGTTGAACTAGCATTAAGTCATTCCCTATTCCTTTAATGAAGAGAGTTCCATCTATAATACCTCTTATGTATCCATGTTGACATAGATATTTATATAGAGTCTCATACCACTTTCTTAGTGCTTGATGCAACCCATAAAGAGCTTTATCAAGCCTACAGACATAATTAGGATGATCAGGATCTGCAAACCCTGGTGGTTGTTTGACATACACCTCTTCATCAATCACTCAAAAAAGAAAAGAACACTTGACAGTATCTAGTCTTGCAACAAGAGAAAAAACATCAGTATAGTTAATTCCTTCTTGTGTGTATCCTTGAACAACTAGTCTTGCCTTGTTTTATATGACAAGTCCTCTATCATCCTTTATATTCCTAAAAATCGATTTGTTCCTATAGTAGTCTTCCCATGAGTAAGAGGACATAGGTTCCAAAACTTTTGCCTTTTGAATTGAAGCAGTTCCTCCTGCATAGCTTCAACCCAAGTTCCATCCTTTGGAGCCTCGTTAATCTTCATAGGATCTATCTAAGATAAGAAACAAGAGTGGAGACATATATTTTCATCATGGGTCTATCCTCTTATCTTTACCCCTGAATCAATATCTCCAATGATGTTTGAGGTAGGATGAGACTTATGGATCCTTAGCTAAGGGATCATAGCAAGTTGTTGAGATAGATCCAAATTAGAGAAATTTAGATCTAGCATTGAGGTTTCTCCCACCACATCAGCACACTTATATTGTAAGACTTGATCTAACGAGTGTATGACATCATTGATGTTGTCTTCAATGGAATGGTTATCAACATCTAGAAATTCTTGATCACTGTCACCATCACCATTCACTCCTACATTTGAAGCTCCGGCATCTGAGTTTTGTGCCTTTAAGCTAGAATTTGAAGGTATTTCATATGTATCAGCTAAATTTTTCATCGTTGTGCTTATAGGTTCTCCATTTGTAGGTTTAGTTACAACTGGAGTTGAAGTAGTGTGGCTTGAAGGTCTTCTCAGCTCAAATCTTGGATCAGGATCATGTGGGTAATATATCTATGGAACGTGAAACATTCTCACAAGATTTGTTAAAACATTTGGTAACTAAATCAAGATCAAATAGCCAATCAAGGCTAGAACCATTTACACTGGGTGTGTGATCATTGAAAGTCACATTGGCTGACTCCTCAACTACTCTGGTTCTGAGATTGTACACTCGATAAGCCTTGGCTTGAGAAAAGTATCTAGTGAAGTGTCCATCATCTGATTTCTCAACAAACTTGGCAATTTGATCTTTGGTATTCAAGATGGTGCAAGGACATCCAAATGACCTGAGAAAGCCAATGAAAGGCTTCCTCTTATGAAAAAGTTCATAAGGAGCCTTACCATGTGTCTTAATACTAAAACTCTGTTTTGCACATAGCAAGTAGTGTTGACTGCCTCTTCCCAGAAGGTGATGGGTAGTTTAGAGTCAGACAACATAGTTCGTGCAGCTTCAATAAGTGTCATATTTCTCCTCTCAGCAACATCATTTTGTTGAGGAGTCCTGGGAGCACTGTATGGTCTTTTAATACCCTTTTCATCATAAAATGTATCAATGACTTGGTTCTTGAATTCAGTTCCTTGATCACAACTTATAGTGTTGACCTTGTGATCAGATTGATTCTCAATCTGAATCAATTTTTTAAGATGAAATTCTTGAGAATCTCAAAGGTCTCATCCTTAGTTCTAAGAAAAAAGACCCAAGTGAATCTAGTGAAGTCATCTGTAATTAGTAAACAACAAGAGGTCTTTGCTAGACTCATTACACTGGTGGGGCAAAGAGATCCATATGTAACAAGTGTAGGGGAGTAGTGATAGAATTTCTTTCCTTTGGCTTGTGAGATACCTTGTGTTGCTTCCCTTTCAGGCATGCAAAATAGTGGTCATCACTTATAAACTCTTTCTTTGGCATTTCGATTACCAAATCATTCTTAATTAATTTATTCATGTTCTTGAAGTTTACATGGCACATTCTTTTATGCCAGAGGAAAGACTCATTACTATTTGCTTTAGATAGAAAGCATGAAACTTCTCCTGAGGGAGATTTTTCTTCCAAATCCATCTTGTACATGCTCTCTTTCCCAGGGGCTCTGAGCAAGATATGCTCATGATGAATGACCACCCCGGTCATGAGAACAATGCACTCATGCTGAGTAAAGAGCATGTTATGACTCTAATCACAAAATTGAGATACACTCAGAATATTGTATCCAAGATCCTTGACAAACTTTACCTTCATAATGCTTAGCTTACCATTTGTGACCTTGCCTTTTCTAATAATGTAACCATTAGCATCTCCTCCAAAAACAACTAGTCCTCCATCAATCCTTTCAAATTTCTAGAGTAGTGACCTATTTCCTATCATGTGCCTAGAACAACCACTATCAATGATCCATACATTTCTGTTTGTCTTTAGCTATTCTTGCATAAAAGAGATGGTTAGTTATATTTGGAAACCCAAGCCTTATTGGTTTTGGGCTCATCAAAAGAAGTTGAAGGTAATGCAATAGTAATAGATCCTATGGTCATATTTTGAGGATCTTTTGCTAATGTTGATGTAGAACTTTCAGTCATTTGATCTTTCTTTGTCTTTCACACCACCTTTGGAAGCTTAGAATTGACCTTCAATACTTCAAAAGTTTTGTTGACTTTGAAAGTTTTGATGACTGAACCTTTGGAAGATTCTGCAGACACTGCAGCAGACTTCAGCGCTTCGAAAGCATTCCTTTCTTCTGAGACCAAATTTTCTTCCGAAGGCAATTTTCCACTTGCTTTCATCTTCAATTTGGAGCTTCCAAAAGGGAAAGTTTTTCCTTCCAAAGCTTGCTTCTTCTTGAAACTCTTAGTAGTCTCTTTCTGGGTCATATGGACAGTACCTTTTGGATTGTAAGGACAATCCTTAGCAAGATGAGAGGCACTCCCACACATGACATAGTCTATTTTCTTCTTGCTAAGAGCCTTCTTTTGTGAACAAGGCTGAATTTGATCATTTTCCTTCTCCATCTTCATCTTTGCAGATGCAATGAAAGTTCCTTTAAGGTGAGAACTTCCTTTGGAGCTGGATGGTTCAGGTTGTGTAGCAATAGTACACAACTTATCAGCCTTCTTCTTGCTACTGGGATGTTTTGACACTAAACTAGAACTCCTGATACTAGAGTTTAAGTTAGTATCTTCAGTCTTTACCACCTCAACTCTTGTAGAGATAAAAATTAATTTCTGCTTAGAGTTGAAAGTGGCCTTGATCTCTTGAGCCTTCTTTGCTTTTATTTTTCTCTTTCTGATCAAAATTCTTTCTCATGGAATTAGTTATCCCTTCTTACTCTCCTCTTCATCCTTTTCAGTCATTATTCTCATAGGCATTCTTCACTATCTCTTCTTAGAATCTTCTTCATCACTATTCTCATAGGCATTCTTCAATATCTCTTCTTCATCCTTTTCAGTCAAGGGGTCTATGAGATGAAGCTCATCTTCACAAGTTCCACACCTAGGAGATCTTACAAACAAGATTGTATATGGCAGAGCTATCTCACTAGATCTCAGTCCCTGCTTATTCTGATAACAAACATTTGCATGCAAGGATGAGAATATAATGTTCTTGAAGGTCTCTTCTTCAAGAACACATTTTTCTACCATGGCTTTGTTGATCACAAGCTTAGCCTAGCATTTGGTCAATTTAGTTATGAGATCTTTAATTTGAGTCCTGTAATTTGTATGCTCATGTTAAGAGTTGAAATGGTTTTCTCTAAATCCTCTATTTTTAGTTTATAATAATTTTCAGCATTTTTAAAATCAAATTTTAATATATTTAAGGACTCATGATCAGATCTCATCTCTAAGTTGTAGGACATGTATCTATTAAATTTAGCAATACATTCAGGTGTACAGAGATGTTGCAATACCTTTGCTTCATCATGGTCAGCCATCAATGTTTGGTTTGCAGATGCATCTTCTACCTTAAAGCTCCAGTCAAAGCCTCCTTCTTCAATAGCAACTGAAGCGACTGCTTTGGCTTCTTATTCTGGGTGGCTTTCTTAGTGTAGTTTGGTCTGGTTTGTGCTTGGCCACCACATGTCCTTCTTGTTCTCCTTGGCTTCAGTTGACCCCTCATACATCAGCTTCAGTGCATCCCACAATTGTATAGCTATATTGCACTTCTTGAATTCCCTATATATGGAGTTTGGAAGAGTAGTTTGAAGGGTTGTCATGGACTTTCTGATCAATATCAACTTTCTTCCTGTCTTCATCAGAATATTCAGTCACAACCTTTGGAATCATACCACCTCCAATAGCAGCTGAAGAGGTGCTTTGTATGTAAGGTCCTGAGACAACAGATTACCATATTCTGGAGTCTTGTGGCTTGATGAACCCTTCCATTCATTGGCACCAAGTGTCAAAGTCTTCAGGAGTGATTAGTGGGGACTTTGTCAGGGTTCCAGTTTCCATATCAGCTTTAGTGATAGCTACCATTTCAGATGTTAAGTGTTTTGTGTGCGTGTGAGGGATCTTAAGATGGTAAGATCTTACAATCAAGAGCCTGGAATGCTCTGAAACCAATTGCAAGACTGTTTAAGAGGGGTTTGGTCACTTACAACACAACATACAATGTGGAGAGTGATGTTCAAAACACTTAACAGATGAAATAGGAAAGTGGTAACATACAAGTATGATACTTAGAACACAAAAAAAATAAGAGACAGACAAAGAACAAAACAACACAAGTATTTGTTTTTTTTAAGAATGTTGTATATTTCTCTCAACTTCTATTACAAGTGTACAAGCATATTCTAAGTTACAAATACGTGATATACTTACCTGATATACTTATACTACATCCTGCAGCCAGCTATACTTTGAAGGTCAGCTGGATACATGATCTAGACAACAACAAAATCAATGTAGAGTTAAAAGGCAGATTTGCCTTTTGACTAGTGACTATAACATGTCATAGCTCACATCCTAATATATTACAAAAAGGATTAAACTACATAAAGTAGAAAGTAAAAAACACAAGACCTCAATGTACAGTTACCAAAAGCATGGACCTTTTCACTAACTTGTGAAAGTTGTTGAGTCAATAGAGTTGCAGCAGAAAGTGGTCCAGCTTTATGGTAAAGTACATCAGAAAAAAGCATGTCTTCAATAGTCTTCAGAAGATAATTTGTCTTCACTTCTTAACTTTGGAAGTCTTTGTCCTTGAAGCTTCAGAAGACTTCACTTTAAGTTTTAAAAAATGTTTGTAAGGATTCCAATAACTCTAATGCAGCTAAAACATTCAAGACATCTAAAGTCTCTCTGCATGCATGCACTAAAGTACTGAAGTAGAAATATTTTGGAAGTTTTACACCTTGCACTAGAAATACTCTAAGTGTAAAATCTTCCGAATCCAAGACCATTATCTTCCAAAGCCAAATATGAAGTCTCTCGGAGCATCAAAGACAAAGTCTTCCGAAGCTAGTTTATGAAGACAAATTTCTTTTGAATACTTTTATGTACATGCTTTTATCTTATGTACTTTTCCATAAAGGTGGACCACCTTTCCGCTGCAACTCTGTTTGACTCACCAACTTTCATAAGTAGGTGAAAAGGTCCATGCTTTTGGTAAACTATACATTGAGGTCTTGAGTCTGAGTTTTCTACTTTATGTACTTAATCCTTTTTGTAATACATTAGGATTTGAGCTATGGCATGTCATAGTCACAAGTCAAAAGGCAATCTACCTTTTGACTCTATATTTGATTTTGTTGTCTAGTCTTATGTATCCAGCTAGCCTTCAAAGTATGGCCGGTTGTAGGATGTAATATATGTATCTCAAGTACTTGTAACTTTCTATTATGCTTTGTAACACTTTGTAATAGAACTTGAGAAGCAATATACAACAATCCTGAAACCCAAATACTTGTGTTGTTGGCTATCTTGTTTTGTCTCTCAGTTACTTGTGTTCTTAGTATCTTTTATTCTAGTTAACCAGTTCCCTATTTGATCTGTTTAAGTGTTCTAAAGAACTCTCCTCAATTGTGTTGTTGTGTTGTAAAGTGCATCACCCCTTCTAACGGTCCTGCAATGTTGGTCTTAGCTTTGGAAGACTTTACACTTAAAAAAAATTCTAGTGCATGGTGTAAAACTTCCGAAGTATTTCCATTTCTGCAGTTTAGTGCATGCATGAAGGAAGACTTTGGATGTTTTAGGTGCATTAGCCTTTAAATAAACCTTACATATTTCATCGGAGGAAGTGTTACAATTTTCTTAGCACTAATATATGCCTCGAAAGTTGGTTTTAAGTGTTCTATCATTTATGTATTTTTTTCACTAGTAATCAAATTTATTTAATATAATGTTTTATAAAGTGAACATATGTATCTGAAGTTCATTCTTTACAATCTAAATTTTAAGGTTTGTGTTGTTTAACTACATGGCTTATGTATAAATCATGTGTCTCTAGGCATCAGTGAGTTTTAAAGTAACAAGGTATGTTATAAAATCTTATATATACCTCATAAGGAATGAATATGTTTAAATAAGAGAGTTACATGCTAGTTGAGGATACTACATACTATCTATGATTGGTCTGGAAAAATAAGTGTACATTTCAATGCAAATTAACATCGCATGGCTTTCCTTCTAGAAGTCCACACCATTGTTACGAAAATAACAATAGGAGTATCACAAAACATATCACAACACGATTAATTTGTTGAGTTCAATGGTATCTTGGTTAGCTTTTTTATCAAATTATTTTTTGATAATTTATTACTTATATTAATAATCGTTAACGCAACAAAATAAATACTAGAATAATACTTACGTACTTATGAGATAATTATACAATTTTGTTAATAAATATTCGTTTGAGACACTAAGGGTCAACAATTAGATGCTAGATTGAACGAACCAAACGGAAATACTGGGACTAGATCGTGGCTGTGAGGGGTGTAACTAGGGGCTCAGGTCTTAATGTTGTTTTGCGGGAACAAGTAGACGCTATAATAACAAGAGAATAGACTTATTGTAATCATAGTAATTTATCCTTTGTGTAAAAGACATCAATTAAGTCATTGAAAAGTTCTCATATGGAGTTCAATCATTATTGTTCTTGATCTGGATTCAAAATGGTTCAATCAAACGCACAGTCAGTTTGGGTAAGGCCTCATACTTTAATCTGAATCAACATGGGTGCCTTGATGTCTAACTATTACATATAATGTAAGAGTATAAAATCCCTTATAGACTACTAACAACTTCTACTAAACTTCATTATTATTCCCAACCAAAGCCTTTATAATTAGTAGTTATGTAACAATAGTTGACAGTGATTAAATAATAATCTTTGGTAAACAAAGTTATAGTATGCATCTCAAGTTAGAGTACACTAGATGAGTATACCAGTTATGGCAAGTTACATCCAACATCATTTATAATGAGGTTTGTGAGTTTAGAAGTCAACTCCTTAAGACTAAATTTAATAAAGTCTTAATTTAGAATTGTTTCCACAAGTTTGATCAACTATGGATACTTTAGAATACAATATTCACAGATTAAACATATTAAATCAAACATAGTTATAAGATTCATAATTACATTTAATCAGTAAATCAAAATGAATTCAAAAGTAAAACTGTTAATCATTTGTACATCTAAATACTAAATCAAAACATAATTAGCTAATCCAAACCTAGGGGCTGTTTGATTGCGCTGACTGAGTAAGAAGCTGACCCAGTAAGAGGTTCTGACTGAGTCTGCATCTGACTGAAACTTGTTTGTTTGATTTAGTATCTGACTGACTCTGCTGAATGATAAAAATAACATTATTGCTCTGTTGTTTAAACGAGTTTGAATTTAACTGTTGTTGTGTAATTAATAACAATAACCAAATTATAATAATTCAAAATGTCATACAAAATTGAAGTTAACATAAATCAAACATAATCCAAACAAACACATCGAATTTCAAACAGTTGATTAGCAAAATGTCATACAAGAGTTTGCATACAAATCAACTTGAAGCATTTGAAAGTAGTTTGTTAGCAATTTGGTCACGCTAAGCAGTCATATATTCAACGCCTTCTGAACCCCACTCCATGCCTTGAGTGTTTTCACCATTGCTTCCTCCACCTTCAGCATCAGGAGTAAACATAGTGTTTTGTTCAAAGTTTGTAAATAATTCGTCTTGAATATTGTATTTCCTTATAAAGTTATGGACTGCAAAACAAGCAATGACTACGTCTCTTTGCAATCGAAAAGGATAAGGAGCCATTTGTTTTAAGATTGGGGATCTTGCCTTCAATACACCATAAGCACGCTCAATAACATTTCTAAGGCACGCATGAGCATGATTGAATCTTTCTTCTTTAGTTTAACGCCCTTCGCCGTCGAAAATCGGCTAACCAATACCTTGTATTACGGTAGGGAGTCATAAATCCACGAGTGTTGGTATATGCAGCATCACAAAGGTAATATTTATCTGAAAATGTGAGTGTGCCATGTATTATATAAAGAATACAAATAATATATGTAGTAATAAAAGTTATAGTTATGTTATAAACCTGGCGGAGGAAATCGAAATCCAGAGGTCGGATTAAATGCCACTTCTTTCAAAACTCGTGAATCATGTGCTACACCTTCCCATCCAGCTCATACAAATGTGAATATCATATTAAAATCACATATTCCTAGCATATTTTGATAAAATTCACCTTTTCCTCTTCCCCTAAAACAAGTTTGTTGATTAGCGGGCACAACTGCATGTACAAGAGTTCCATCTAAAGAACCTATTGCTCCAGGAAATATGCTTCTTAGCCTTTGAAGTCTCTCCAAGGTATTTGTAATTTTATCTGAAGATGTTAGGACTATAATTTCTTTAGCAAAACACATCATTGCAACTAGAACCTCGTGAAAACATTTATGAACTGTTTGATTGGAGTGTTGAAATCGTCGTTTAACCACACGAAAACGTTCATTATGTCCTATAATATGTAGGAACATAGCCATTTTCTCTTTAATGCTTATATTCCTACTGAGTCGCAACCAATTTCGTTGTGAAAAATGACGATATAATAGTACAAAAGCTTCATGTGAAAGTCTCATCATTTCTTAACATTGTGTTCCATGTATTAATTCATGTGTATATGCATGCCCGGTTAAAGCAGAATCATTCTCTTATTCTTTCAATTCTTTCCTCTCGTTTCCTTTTCCGGGCCAACATCAACCAATACCATGAAAGTAGAAAGAATGATAAAATTTCACCATCCGTATACATATTTAACCTGTTATAAAAGCCATTCATAAGACATACGATATCCATCCAAAAGTCACACAAAAGCCATACAAATGTCTTATAAAAGTCATACAATATCCATACCAAAAGTCATAAGCAAGTCATCTAAATAAAAAAAACACAAAAGTCAACCAAGTAATCCAAACTTCCTCCTAGCATTTCTCACCCACGACTCGCAACTCACCGGCTTAAGACGTAACCAAACTTTTCTAATATCAGCAGTTTCACCAAATAGCAAAAGAGCCGTGTTGTATCTCTGATCTTCTTCCCCCCATTCCATTTGTTCTAGCTTCTCCATGCATGTCTCCATTTCTTTATCAACATTATCTTTTTCCACCAACAACTTTGCAAGATTGATTATTTCATTCCCAACTTCTCTTAAATCATCGTCTATTGTTTTCCTATGAACTTCTTTGCTAGTTTTAGTACTTGCCTTGCGTTTTGAACGACCCGAGGATTCTTCATTTACAGGTGGGAGATCTGTTTCCATTTGAGTGTACTGAACATCATCCAACTCATGTTCAAAGAATTCTTCAGTTGGATGAGGAAGTGTAGAAGATGTCCCCCAACTATGAATGCCAGTCGTGGTCACCCCCTCAAACAGTTTGGTACAAAGATCAGGGTAAGGAAGTGGTGCTTGCCTCAACTTTTCAACAAACTTGTTTAACTGTTTGAAAATTTTTATAGATATAATCAAAATACTAAACAAAAAATATTCTTATTAAAAAATATTTCATATTAAAAAAATACCTTTGCCTCTGGTTCCCATTCTTCATCACTCATATTGAAAGTGTTGGTTATGGGATCATAAATATTTCCCGTTTTGTTTTTCAGTTTGATCCAAGTCCTGTACTTTGACTTTAGTTAGTCATATCGATTTCTCATTTGTTTATGGTCAACCATAAAATTATGATAATTTTTTAGTTTTTCTGCAACAACTTTCCATGAGCTTGCTTTTAGGCTACTACCCTCACGACCGTTGTTTGTTATTTCATGTATACATGCTTCGAGTATGTTTTGTCGACACAATCCGACTTCCAATTAACTCTAGCTTTTCTTTCTGTCATGCCTAGATCAAGAACAATTGTAAGATGTTTGATTTTCCAAGAACTACCAAAACTCTAGATTTTCTTTCACCAAAATTTACACCCAAAACAAACAATCAAGCAATCCTATCAATTCACCAAAATTTACACCCAATATTCACAAACAATTTACACCCAAAACAAACAATCAAGCAATTCTATCAATTCACCAAAATACACCCAAAATCACTATCAATTTACACTCAAAACAAACAATCAAGCAATCCTATCAATTCACCAAAATTTACACCCAAAATCACTATCAATTTACACCCAAAACAAACAATCAAGCAATCCTATTAATTCACCAACAATTTACACCCAAAATTCACCAACAATTTACACCCAAAATCATCTTCGATAGAAATACATACACATACCTCGGATTTTGTGCAGGGATGAGCTCCAGGGCGGTCTCGGTCAGGCAGGGAGATGCTCCGGGGGGTCTCTCGGTCTCGCACGACGGTGCTCCGGGGGGGCTCTCGGTCACGTGCGTAGGGAGTACTCTCGGTCGCGCAGTCGTAGGGAGGACTCCGGGGGGGCTCTCGGTCGTGCAGTTGCAAATCGATCGCAGGGAGGGAGGTGGCTCCAGTGACCAAGGCCTTCGCGTAGGGACAGGAGGAAGGGGATCGCGTGGAGCTGCGCAGGAACAGGAGGAAGGGGATCGCACAGGGAGGGAGAGAACCGAGTCAGCAATGTTTTTTTAGGTCTGGGTCAGATGAAATGACCCAGTCAGCCCTTAAAACACGTGTATTAAACGGGCTGACCAACTGACCGAGTCAGTCGGGTCAGCCGATCAGCCCGGTCAGACGAAAACAAACAGCCCCCTAGTCGAAAAAATATGTATATTATATAGTCTTGAGTCATAGGCTTAGTAAACGGATCTGTTAGGTTTTGATTTGTTTCTATTTTGCATATCATAATGTCTTCCTATTTCACTATAACCTGTATATAGTGAAACTTCCTTTGAATGTGCTTGGCCTAGTGATGAGATCTAGGATTTTTGGTTTGAGTAATTACACTTGTGTTATCATAGAATATCTCGATTGGTTGCTAAATGCTTGTAGCCACATTAAGATCAGGTATGAACTTCTTCATCCAAGTAGCTTCCTTTAAAGCATTTGATGATGCAATGCATTAAGACTTAATGGTGGAATCTACCACCACACTTTGCTTGGAACTTTTCCAAAAGAAGGCTCCATATTATGTATGAATATGAAACCTAATTATGAGAGAGAGCCATCTCAGTTAATTTGAAAACTAGCATTGATTTAACACCTTATAGTGAGCTGTTTTTAAATCCTTTAAATATTAAGAACATGTCTTTACTCTTTCTTAAGTACTTCAAAATGTTCTTGACTGCAGTCTAGTGGGCAAATCCAGAGTGTTGCTGGTATGACTGGTAATGCATAAAGCATATGACACATTAGATCTAGTGCATAACATAGCATATATGATAGAACCAATCGTTGAAGCATATGAAACCTTATCCATTCACTTAATATCAATGTCCATCGAAGGATATTGTGATTTGTTCAACACAATACCTATAGTCATTAGAACGCCTCTTTTCTTGAAGTTTTCCATAATAAACTATGTCATTATTTTATCTATGTATGTGCTTTGACTAAGCCCCAAAAGCCGCTTAGATCTTTCCATATAGATCTTGATTCCTAGAATGCACGCAACTTCTCCAATGACTTGGGTTACTAAACTACATCATTCTCGGGTGGAAAAGATACTACTTGGGTGATAGTGGATCGTTTAACCAATTCAACACATTTCCCGACTATCCATAAGAAGTACAAGATGGATAAACTAGCACAAATCTATTTTAAGGAAATCGTGTCTCCATATGGCGTGCCATTTTTAATCATTTCTAATCATGATGTGTTGTTCACCTCTTATTTCTAGCAATTGCTACAGAAATCCCTAGGTACTCTTTTGAATATGAGTACATATTACCATCCATAGACAGATGGTAAGACAATACACTCGATTAAAACCCTGGATGGTATGCTTAGGGCATTCATTATAGACTTTGGAAACAACTTGGAAACCCATTTGCCTTTGGTTGAATTCTTCTACAATAATAGTTACCATACGAGCATCAAGACTACACCATTTGGAACAATTTATGGAAGAAAGTGTAGATCACCTCTTTGTTAGACATAAATCGATCATAGTCAACTAACAGATCTTGAGCTTGTTCATGAAACCACTAAGAAGACTGTTCAGATTTGTAATCGAATGTCTACAGCTATGGATCATCAGAAAAGTTATGCTGTTAAAAGGAGAAAGCTTATGGAATTTCAAGTTGGTGACAAGTTATTACTAAAGGTTTCCCCTTGGAAATTTTGATACGTTTCAGGAAACATGGTAAGTTGAATCTGAGATATGTTGAACTGTTTGAGATGGTCAAAAGGATCAGTTTGGTGGATTATGAGTTGGACTTACTATAAAAGCTTGATGGTGCGCATAATGTGTTCGATATGTCAACTTGAAAAGGTGCTTAGCCGATGAATCACTTATCGATCCATTGGAGCAACTAGAAATCAATGAACAATTGCATTTTATTAAGGACAAAAATCAAGATTATGGAATGAAAAATCAAGACATTAAGATAAAGCAAAATTCCAACTATGCGCATCAGATGGAATTTAAAGCGCGGAGTAGAATTTCCCTAGTAGCGCGACGATCAAATGAAGAAATAGTACTCATTCAAAGATCAGGCATCCACTTCTAAAGGTATTCTTTTAAGATATCTTACAGTTATATTTTGAGACGAAATTCACTTCAACAAAAGGGATGATGTCGCAACTCTCGCCAAACTCCTATAAATCTTTCTTTTGAAAAAATCTTATAAATATTTCTCAGGACTCGTTTCAGAAGTTAATCCCTGATCAGATTTGTTGGCCTTGATATTTCAATTTTCATGATGAAAATTCTTTCATCAAGGGGATGATGTGACACCCCATTTTTCCAGGTTAACATAGCTAAATTATCTTGCTATCATTTAGTTACATCCTGCTTAATTTTAAATAATTAAACTTTACCTTAGTAAATGAAGATTTACCTATGAGTATTATTAAACCTTAACATAACATAATTTTTTAACATAATGATTAGTTAACTAAAGCATAATGATGGTTAATTAAATATATAACAATAATATTAATCAAAACCCTAATCTCATTAACTGACCCCCCGTTTCGAACTCTATATACCGTCACCCCCTATCCCTTTCCTCTCTTGATTGTCTTTTGCCTCTCAAAATCCTAATTTAGTTGTAGCTCCACCTCTCGGTTCTTTTCCCGTCTCATAGCAATACAACCACCTTCCATCTCGTCTCTGGGAAGATTGCTTGTAATGTTACATCTCTAGAAAGACATAACCATGATTCATAAAAAGAAACACACACAATACAAACCCTCATTGGTCGGCCCACTGCAACTGAGCCCTAAACCACCATAGCCACCCCATCACCCAATAATGAATCATGCACACATAACCCTAATCAGTTTCCCCGCACCTAAACCCATTTTATGCATAACTCGGGTACACCCAACGCAAACACAACCCGCGCACGGCCACACATCCACATGCATACCACACAACAGAAAGGATGCACATAGACATACATACATTAACACTATATAACATAATGCACAAACAAGAACAACAAGATCATGCGTGCATTGTAGCTCATTCCAAGTAAAACCCAATTTCATAACCAAAACCATAATCGAAACCGAATGAGCAAGACGGGAATAGAAACTTTTTAAACTATATATGTTTGCATATAGCATGGGTGTTGAACTGGGTGCGGGTTGGGTTATTAACCTTGCTAAGTGTGGATGAAATCAGTTTGGGTTAGGTTTGTGGGTGGTTGCTTGGTGTAGGTTACATAGCCTTGGATGTTGGATCTTGTATGCCCAAGACAAATACAAGATTGATGTGGTTAGTACGTTATGATCCAAGTCGGGTCATACCCAATAACAAGCTAGACAAACACCAATAAATGTTTATTTGTTTATGAGATCATACAAATAAACATTGACACCAATTTAGAAAATGGTTGTTCTAAAACATTGCTTTGTAATAGAACAATATTATATGGATAATTTGTTCATGAGATATTATTTATTTCATTATTTAAGTTGGTTAAATAATAACAAATAAAAGTGTGTTATTGTTATAAAATTAAAAGAGGTTTTAATTTTATAAAGTTAAGGATTAAGAGAGTAACTTTTATAAAACTAAAATGGGGGAAAACCCAATTTTGGGTGTGCATTTTTGGCCGCCCAAGGGCTTAGGGATCAGCCCTTTTGTCTTGGTCTTTGCAATACTTTCACCTCGGCCATTTGTCATAATCCGAATTGGACATTGCATCACGGTACGTAGTTGGCTCATCGGAGTCAACCACATAGCATCCATTCATGAAAAATCCATATCTTTCAGGTGGAATGCTAACTCTACCAGATCTGCGAACGTTTTGTGTGTATTGATCAACCACTTGATCATCATCAACAACCTCTTGTTGATTGCTAGTGTCAACCAAACGTGTATCGA
>BJCM01076756.1:5718-18244 GCA_018326385.1 Flaveria bidentis
GAACACCTCTGAATCCGACATAGTAACCTCGTCTCCAGAATCCTCTTCTAGTCTCAAAACCCTCAAAACTGTCTCAGCAGTAATGGTCACTTCGTGATCTAAGACTTTAGAAGTAATTCTTTGTGTATTTCCTCGTGTATCATACTCAGCAGATCTCCAGAAATCTCTGATATGAAGATCATAAATGGTGGTGGAATGAGATACAGCATAAGCTACGGGTGATCTTTGCAGCCATCTAATATAGTCTCTAAACCCTGAAGCTTTAGGATGTGTATCATCCAGAATAGCTGTGATGTTATTCCTCTCATCGAACTTTAAGTTAGCCATTTGAATCTTGAGAAAGAGACCAAATAAGTTGAATAAGAATTCAAGGAATTAAGAAAAGAATAAAGGATAAATAATAAAAATAAATAAAAAAAAATAAATTCACTGGCCAAAAGTATAGTTACGTAGATAGTTTCAGCGGGCGAAAGTGTAGTTTCGCTAACGAAAACATATCAGATTCGCTAGACAAGAAAGGTAGTTTCGACCGGGCGAAACTATACGAAATTTCGTTCATAGCGGGCAAAACTGAAGCTTGGTCAGCGAAACTGTTAAGTTTGCTTGGACAGAATAACCTCACAGTTTCGCTGAAATATTATGAACTTTTGTTCAGTTTCGCTGGACAATCGGTAGTTTCGCTGAATGAACAGCGAAGAAACTGAAGAGACACAATCAAATAAACTGAGAATGCGTTATTATTAACAAGATTATAAGAAAGTCCTGAGTTCGAGACTCACTTACGAATAGAAATTAACCAACAATCATAAGCAACAACTGAAAATCAAGATTTCGTAAAGAATTGGTCACGGTAAAGCCCTAAGAAAAGGAAATAAGCAATAGTGCGGAAGTGTGAGGTAATAATTTTGTAAAATGACCTAATGTGAAGTAGGCTGGATCGGTAGACATCCGAGCGTGTTCTTGACGGAAGGATAAACAACAGCAAAACCAAGAGACAATCAATAACTAGAATTATAATTTAATGGTTTCATTCATAAAACCAAACGATCACAAGCTCGTTACGACATAAGAATCAAGACTCTTGGCAAGGGGAGATCGAGCATGATCTCCCCTCTCATCCGGCAACACCTAGGCCCCGGGCAGACTCCTCTCAAAACCCTTAAACACTCTACACATTGAAACTGGTATATATAGGCCTCGGCCCATATTAGATACGACTGGGCCCATTCGTGAGATTGGACCATGCATATGGTTCAATCGTACGATTGTACCATGCGTATGGTTCAATCGTACGACTGGACCATACTTATGGCTCAGTCTTACGAGCGTCCCAATCGCATCTCTTAGTCGCACGGCTGGTCCATTAGCATGGCTCACTCGTATGACCGAGTCTCATTCGCATATGCTCCTACGAATGACCCGGTTTCATGTGTTTACAACATATCAGGTGTATTACATTAAGCCTAGACTATTCGAAAAGCGACGGACACACTATATATGACTATATATGATCCAACACCTAAATATCAAATAATTTCGCCTGACAAAACAATAGTTTTGCTAAGCAAAGTTGTAATTTCGCCAGACATCTTATTGAATGAAAAAACAGAGCAAAATTACAATTTCGTCTAGCGAAACAATTAGCGAAGATATAGTTTCGCTGACTCTCTTTTTTTGTATTTTTATTATTTTATTATTTTTTATTAGTATTAATGCACATTGATAACAGAGATCAAAATTTATCCGAGATCACATCCCCAAGATAAGAATAGCACAGAGATGAATTAGATCATCGATCGGTAATGAGATCATACCGATGACCGAAACGAATCACAGTCTTAAATGATTTTGAAGCCTTAAACAGTCAATATTTTGTTCGTTTAAAATCAAGCCCTATCTTTTTCAACAAGGAGCAGATGATTCGTGAAGGTTCGATTAAATACTTTAGGATGCTAGGACCCTACAATCATTTGGCAAAAACCCTCACCTAACATTAGGATTTCTTGAATTTTGTAAGATCTTTAAAGAGCAAGGCTTGTGCAGATCTGTGTAAATGATTATCAAAAGAATAAATCATTCTGTGATGAATTCATCATTTTGATGATTTAACACGACTTAGATCAAGTTGGTGAGAGCTCCACGTCTATACTTACGTATAACAAAGGAGATAACCATTAGATCATATGCCGATGATAGCTCCAGGTCAGTACCACCATACAGCAGAGGAGATCATCACTCCAGGTTAGTACCACCGTACAGCAAAGGAGATTAGCACATATAAAAGACGCAAAAGTATAGGACATGAGCCAGAAGATCAATTATCAATACACTTTTTGTCGGGACTCCGTTTCCGTGCAGGCCAAAATGATCACGAAAATCCAGACACCTTAAGCAAAGATTTAATTTAAATCAAAATGCTTCTGTTTACTTTATTTTTCAGGTTCAGTCTACCATTCATATCGTTAAAGAATCTGTTTGTATTTCCATTATATGCACTTAAAAATGATTTGTGAAACGGATATCAGTATCAGTTACTATTAATTATCATGTTAAGTACTAGTAATGCAAAAATGAACATATCCTGAAGATATAAAATCATTTCTCGTCATTTCAAATTCGACTCCCAGATTATTTATGTGCACCCCCATAATTTTTTTTTTATTTTTTTAAAAGAAAATAAAAGAGATTTAAAAGGATATTAACCCAATCATAGATGTCAATTCATAAAATTGAGGTTTATCAAAAGTTTTCATGAAAGATCTGCCTTTTGATTTTTTGTATCAATAAGAATAATATCGATAAAACTCTTTTCTTGAGCATCACGAATTGCATGAATCCGTGTTTCGATGTGCTTAGTTCGGGAATGATGAATAGGATTTTTAGCAATCCCGATGGCAGCTTCGTTGTCACAAAACAACGGCGTGTGGAGAAAATTAATTCCATAGTCAATCATCTGGTGCTGTATCGAAAGGACTTGGGAACAACAACTAGAGGCAGCAATATATTTTGCTTCTCTTGTAGAAAGAGGACAGTTGTCTGTTTCTTGCTCTGCCAAGACACCAAACAATTACCCAGGCATTGACACCCTCCGGACACCGATTTCCTATTTAACCTGCAACCATTAGAATCACTGTCAGAATAAGCATGTGAATCAAAATTCCCTCTGAATGGATACCATAGACCTAAACGAGATGACCCTTTGAGATAAAGAAAAGTTCTCTTGACAACTTTCTCTTGAGACTCCTTTGGGGCCGATTGATATCGAGCACAATATCCTACAGCAAAAGTGATATTAGGACAATTTGTCGTAAGATACATCAGAGAACCAATCATAAATCCGTAGAGATGAGGATCAATAGATTTCCCGTTTTCATCAGGAGTAAGACTTGTCAGAGAGTAAAGGGAGTCATTTCAGGAGAAGCGTCATCCATTTTGAATTTCTTAAAGATTTCATTAACATACTTCTCTTGATAAATTATAATGCCTTCATCCTTTTGTTCTACTTGTAAACCAAGAAAAAAAGACATTTCTCCCATCATACTCATTTCAAAACTATTGCGCATCACTTCTTCGAACTCTCGACATAACTGTGAATTGGTGGAGCCAAAGATAATATCATCGACATAAACTTGGACAAATAGCATTTCACCATTCACTTCCTTTTTGAAAAGAGTCATATCAATGGTGCCACGAGAGAAACCATTGCTTAAGAGATACTGAGTCAGTATCTCATACCAGATCCTAGGTG
Organism: Flaveria bidentis; assembly: GCA_018326385.1. Taxonomy (NCBI): domain Eukaryota; kingdom Viridiplantae; phylum Streptophyta; class Magnoliopsida; order Asterales; family Asteraceae; genus Flaveria; species Flaveria bidentis. Next base: position 9,467 of record BJCM01076756.1, read on the forward strand.
CCTGATAAAGACCATACATAGAGTTGTCAAGCTTAAAGGCTTTATCAGGAAAGTCAGGATCCTCAAAACCCGGTGGTTGACACACATATATCTCCTCATCAATGTCTCCATAGAGGAAAGCACACTTGACATACATCTGATAGACCTTGAACTGTTTATAAGCAGCATGAGTGAGAAAAATCCTAATTTCTTCAAGACGGGCGACTGGAGCAAAGACTTCAGTATCGCCGATCCCTTCTTCTTTAGTAAAACATTGCACAACCAGTCTAGACTTGTTACGCTCCACCACACCCCGATCATCAGGTTTCTTCTTGAACACCCATTTTGTACCAATTGGGAATTTGTTGGGAGGCAAGTCAACCAATGTCCAAACTTTGAGCTTTCTGAATTGTTGAAACTCCAATTGCATTAACTCCACCCAGCATGGGTCCTGAAGTGTGGCATGCATATTTTTCCGGACAGTTTGAGAGATGAAGCAAGAGAAGAGGCAGATATTAATCAAACCTGATTGACTCCGCATCCGAACACCATCAGTGATTGATCCAATAACATTATCAAGATGATGATCTTTCAGAGTTTGAAGTCTATGTCTAAAGGGAAGGTGTTAAGAGATGTTTAATTCACAGATTGTGAAATATTAGATTAGGGTGAGAGGGATGGAACAAGTTATGATGGAATAGATGTAGGTGATGAAGGAAGAGATGCTGGAGGTGAAACAAATGTTGGTGAAGTAGAAACATGTGTTGGTGATAGATCAAGTGATGGAGAAGATGAACAAACATCAGCTGAAGTGGCATCATTTGCTGAAGAGCTGGATGGAGCAGAAGATGGGGTTGAGGAAATGATATTTGTTGAAACATTTGGAATGTACGAATCATCATCAAAAACAGGAAAATTAAAAGAATAGAACACAGTAGCAGAGTCAAAGAACCATGTTGGTTTAGATCGAACATCAGAAGAGGTACATTCCTCCCAATCAACATAGAACGACTCTTGAACGATACGTGTTCTCTTGTTATATACGCGGTAGGCCTTTTGAGAAGAAGAGTAACCAACAAAGTAACATTCGTTAGACATGACACCAAACTTTGACTTTTGAGATTAAGTGTTCAGAAGAGTGCAAGAACAACCAAATGGCCGAATGAAATCAATTAGTGGTTTCCTCTTATGAAAAAGTTCATAAGGAGTCTTCATTTTATCCTTAACAATCAACACTTGATTTTGAACATATGAAGCACAATTCACAGCTTTAGCCCAGAAAATAATGGGTAACGAGGATTCTATCAGCATTGTACGTGTGGCTTTAATGAGAGTGTGATTCTTTCATTCAGCTACACCATTCTGTTGAGGGGTCTTGGTAGCACTAAATTGTCTCACAATTCCCTTTTGAGCACGGAATGAATCAAGAATCTAATTTTTGAATTCAGTGTCGTTGTCACTTCTTGCCCTAGAACCTTTCTCTTGTTGATTGTCTCGATTGAAAGTATTAATTTCTGCAGTTCTTCAGCAACCTCTCCTTTGTGTGCAAGAAATCTCAACCATGAATATCTGGAGAAGTCATCTGTAAAAACAAGGCAAATAGATTTTTTAGCAATAGACTTGTGTTGTTTTCCCTTGGCACACGCCATACATTTTTCGTTCGCAAAAAAATATTTTAAAGGAAGTCCTCTAATGAGATCGTTTTTAACTACTTTGTTTATTATTTTAAAATTAACATGGCCAAATCGATGATGCCATAAAAGAGACTCAAAGGTTGAAGCTTTAGAAAGAAGATAGGTTGCAGTAGACTTTGACTCGCTGGAGTTCATATCAAGTAGATATGTGTCATGTTTTCTTGGAGCACACATAAGAATCAAATCATCTGGGATATCAATCTCTGATTTTAAAAATAAACATTCATCGGATTTGAATAAGACTGGAATGTCCTTATCGCAGATTTGAGAAACACTCAGAAGATTAAATGCCAGCTCTGGAACATAGTTGACTTTCTCCAGAGTTAAGGAACCATTGGTAACTTCTCCTTGACCTATCATCTTTCCACCCTTTTTGTTACCAGCAAAAGCAACATATCCTCCATCTATAATCCGATAATTGGTCAGCAAGTCTTTCAGCCCTGTCATATGTTTGGAGCATCCACTATCTACATGCCACATGCTGTTTACAATCATAGTGGATGACTCCTGAAAGAAATAACGAACAGATTAACCAGGTGAAATAGGAGCCCAAGATTGAGCAACTTTATCTTTAGAAGAAACAATTTTTTTGCAAAGAAATTATTAGCCAATTTTGTTAATTTATTTCCAAAATGATTCCTGTTAAAATGACCATGAAGCAATGTAAGACAATTCTTGACAATATGGTCCTCTAGGCCACATCTGAAATAGTGAGGTTTGTGTCTAGGTCTGTGATATGATGAGATAGGAATGTGATCAATGGAAATTTCCTCATCACATTCAGATACGCTAGAATCAATGTCACTAAATGTCTCATACATGCCACGAGGTCGAATTTTATGTGAACAAGAATTATTATTTACAAAAATAGATGAATGATCGTCTGACGTACTAGTAGAACTAGTTCCACTGGTGCTAGTTTCAGACGAAGTGGTAATTCTTTCATTTGATAAATACATATTTAATAGAGTAAAAGAAAGAATTCGATGAGAATATAATTTTTTTAAATAATTAGTTTTAATCTGCTCGGTCGACTTTGTGGAAAGATTAGTTGCACCACTATCATCACTAGAACAAAATACATCATCACAGTGTACTGAATTTAAAAATGAAATAGAACCATCATAAGAACATGAAACAATAGACTTTATTATAGGAGAACTAGAAATAAAAATAGAGTTTAAACTAGACTTATGATCTAAAATAGACTGCTGAGAATCAAGTGAACTAATACTAGTGCATCCAAGCCCACTAGTTGGTTCATAGTCATAGTCTTCACGAACGTGCTTAGAATTAACACCCTCTAAACATGCAGACATACTGTCAGTATCTGTTTTGATTAAATCATTACAAGGATGAGGAATAGGCATAGGAGAATAATAATATGTACTAGGCAGAGGATAAATTTTTACATCTTCGTATCCCACTCCCGTTTTAATCCTAGCTACACGTTAAGATTTAAACAAATCATCATGTTTCATTCCTGATATGGTCCATTTATCTAACTTTGATTGCAGCTTGCTTCTTTCGAATTAAGCAAGGGCAACTCTCTCCGTTAAAGTGTTAATCTCAACATTTCTTTCCAACACGATTCGTTTTAAATGATCATTTTCTTTTAAAGCCTCATTTAATTTAACAAAATATTTTGATTCATGATTTTAAGTTCATCATTAATTTGTTTTAAATCCTTTTCATTATCAATTAATAACCGATTAGCTTTATAAATCCCAAATAATCTTATTTTACAAGCAGATGAAAACATATCTTGTATTACCTCATATGGAAGTCCCATCACCATTCTTTCAGCCGCTAAGGCCTTTTCACATTGGCACACCAGAGTACTTGACTTGTTTTCCTCAACAGTGGTAACATCATCATCATAATCTTTTCCTCGCCCAGCGCATGAACTTTCTACCTGCTTTAGACCTTCAGATTTACCTGCCCTCATTCTAGCATCTTTCTCTTTTTTCTCATTCACCGATGACACAACTTTCTCTTTGAATTCCTTAAAAAGGTCAAATCCATCTTCACCATCTTCCTTCTCTTTCCCTTTAACCAGCTCAGCAACCAAAGCATGATTTATCTCCGTCCTTGTTTCCTCAACCTCGGCACGCCAATCAAAGTTAGAAATCAATGCAATCACTTTTTTGTAATTAACATCTTCCTTCTCCTTCTCAATGGTTAATCTTGGAACTCCTAAACTGCTAGAATCGGTGACAATTGGTGATGGACATTCACGTTTGAAATGTCCCAATTGTTTACAGTTGAAACATCTCAGTTTTGACTTATCAAATCCCAGTTTTGAATTAGAAGTTTGTCCACTGAAGTTCTTCCTTCCAGTACACTCCATAAACCTTCGAGCTCTAAGAGTCAACATTGCCATTTGCCACTAGATGTCAATTACTTCAATATCACTAGGAACTACCTGATACATGTCTCCCATTGTCATTCCTTTTCCATTTAACTCTCCCGCCACAAGTGCATCGTAAGTTTGAACAAACATTCCAAAGTGGGCCATTGTTTCTGATGGAACTGAAGTTTCAACATTCTCCTTAGAATTAATCTGATATCTTTCGACCGTAATATTTCCTCCTGAGAAATTACTTGCATTAACTCCTCTTTGAATTGAATTCTGTATTTGAGAGCTAGCAGCGGTTGATAATAGAGCAGCAATTTGAGAAAAACCAGATATAGGCATCATGGTCTGGTTAATTCCCGTCTCCTCATGTCTAACTCAAAGGATTTTAGCTTATTGATAATATCCATCAGCTTGTAGTCTGTGCACCCTCTTTCTTGTTTTAGCATCCGCACCTGAAGACTCCACTGAGGAGGGAGAGAATCTAGTAGCCTGTTAACTTGTTCAATGTTGGAGAGCTTTTCATCGTATTTCTATAAGGTGCTTGAAACAGTCAAGAAACGATTTGTGAGATATGTCAGACTCTTGTTCTTGTATCCAACAAAGGAATTGAATTCTTTCTCAGCTTGAATGCTCTTATCCTTTACCAAATCTGCATTACCATCATAAAACTCACATAGGGCGTCGTAAAGAGATTTAGCAGTTTTATGCTCTGCAAAACGGTTGTAAATGTCTGGTGCCAGGCAAAGAGTTAAAGCACCAAAAGCCTTTTGGTCACGATCGATCAACTTTAGATCCTTTTTAGTGAAAGAAGACGGGTCCTTATTTTGAGAGACAACATCACCAACAGTGACAGTTGGTATGTGAGGACCAGAAATAATCAATTCCCATTGGTTGTGATCAGTGTAGAACAAGAAAGCTTTGAGACATCTCTTCCAATCATCAAAATTGTCTCCGTTAATGAGTCTCGGAGGCCTATTGGGAGCAACACTTTTAAGATGGGCAAGTGTGAGTGATGTTAACTTAGACATTGTAGTTTCACAGAGGTTGATATAGTTTCGGCAAGAAAAGAGATAATTTTGTTGGCAATTTCGCAGAAAAAGGTAACTTCGCAGACAATTTCGCAGAGAGAATTACTTTCGCTGATACTTTCACAGAGGAAGCTAATTTCACTAACAATTTCGGCAACAGTTTCGCTAGCCAATTGTCACAACAGGCTTAGTTTCGCTAGTAAGTTCGCACGAAACAAGCTTGAACTTTCGTTCAAAAACATTCTCGGCATCAATTTTGCTTCAATAACTAATGAACTTTCGTTCAAAAAAACTAGTTTGGCAAAACAACTAGAGAATGATTTCAATATTGATAACATCCATAGTTTCGCTGGAAGATGATAACAGTTTCGCTGAAAGAACAGTAATTTTGCTTGTCGATCCTAAAACCCTTTTTCAACCCAAAATCAGTTTGAAATCATCAAAAACTCAATGAATTTGAGATCTGATGATTAGCAAAGCTTCCACAACCGAAAACAAGGTAAACTCCATCAATTTCCACATCAAAAACACCCAATAAGAAACTGAAAATTGATTGAAACTAGATATTGACGAAAAACCACTAAGAAACTCAACAAATCATGAGCACTAATGCTATGATACCATATTGTTGGTCCATGTGATCGTATTATAGTATAAATGATATGAAGAATCATTCAATATCCAACAAACAAGCTAACAACAAGAACAAAGAGAATTGAACACAATAAGAACTTATTCATAATAAAACAATGATCATCAACAATCAATAACATAAAGCACAATGATATTTCTATGTATTATCTGCTTTGAAATGGTAACTTGCAACAATGATAAACGATTAGGGTTTTGCAAGCTTTCATTACAATGGGAAGAATCAAATCTATATAAAGAAGTCTATAGTTTTGCAGACAGTTTCGCTGTCAGCGAAACTGCACTGCCAAAACTATAGTTTCGCCAGACGAAACAATAGATTCGCCAGGCAAACAAAACAACTGACTTTGAGCAAAACTATAGTTTCGCTCATAGTTTCGCTCGACTGCCATAATACATAAATCTAAGTACATACAAAAGGAAACTAAAAAAGACCTAATACAAGTAAAAGTAAACAATCTAAACTAAGGTGAGTCCAACCTAAACATGATCTATAGTGTTGATGCGCTCTTTGAGGTAGAAACTGCCATAGGTAAGTCTACCATGATTTTTGAGGTGATATAAGAATGTGATGTGGAATTAGAAGGTCATAAATTTCCGGTTAGACCATTCGTAATGGCCTTAGGTGGTTTCGATTTGGTTCTTAGGATGGATTGGTTTGCAGATTTCGAGTCCGATGTTGGATAAATCAGTGATTGTGTTTATTGATGATATTCTGATTTATTCAAAGAGTGAGATTGAGCATGCCGGTCATATTCGGGAGGCTCTTGAGATGTTAAGAAAGGAAAAGTTGTATGCTAAATTCTCCAAGTGCGCATTCTCGTTGCACAAGGTATAATTCTTGGGTCATGTGGTGAATCCTAACGGGATCACGGTGGATCTGGCAAAGGTGGAGGCGGTAACGCAATGGAAGTCTCCAAAGACGCCATCCGAGATTCGTAGCTTCTTGGGTTTGTCGGGCTACTATAGAAGATTTATCCAAGACTTCTTTAAGATCGCTTCTCCATTAACTATGTTGACCTGGAAAGATGTGAAGTTTGTATGGGGTCAAGCTCAAGAGAAGGCATTTGAGGAATTAAAGGAAAGGTTGACTCAGGCTCCTGTTCTATCATTACCCGATGGAAGTGAAGATCCGGTGGTTTATTATAATGCATCTTACTCGGGGTTGGGGTGTGTGTTAATTCAGAGAGGGAAGGTTATAGCCTATGCATCTCGACAGTTGAAGGTTCACGAGGTCAACTACCCTACTCATGATTTGGAGCTGGCAGCTATGGTCTTTGTGTTAAAGATTTGAAGGCATTATCTTTACGGGACGAAGTGCACCATATTCACCGACCACAAGAGTTTGAAGTACTTCTTTGAGCAGAAGGACCTAAACATGAGACATAGCCGATGGTTGGAGCTCATAAAGGATTATCACTGCGAGATCCATTACCATCCGGGCAAAGCCAATGTGGTGGCGGATGCCCTTACTCGAAAAGAGAGACCCGAACCGATTCGGGTGAAAGCATACCAGTTAATCATTACCTCTGATGTGATGAAGCAAGTTAAAGAGTTTCAAGATGAGGCATTGAAAGAAGATAATCTTATCTCGAAAAGAATGAAAGGCCTGGTTGAGGAATTGGGTGAAAACACACTTGGTGTTAGGACCCGATTCGGGCGAATGTGGATTCCTGTCATGTAAATCTACGCATGAAGATCATAGATGAAGCTCACAAGACTCGATTCTCCATTCATCTCGGTGCCACAAAAATGTATGAAGACATTAAGAAAGACTATTGGTGGTTGGGTATGAAGCATGATGTGGTGGAGTATGTGAGTAAGTGCCTTACTTGCTTTCAAGTGAAGGCCAAGCATCAAAAGTCATATGGAAAGATTCAACCTTTGGATATACCAGAATGGAAGTGGGAGCACAACACCATGGATTTAATCATGAAGCTACCGCGTTCCCCGAAATAGTATGATGCTATATTGGTGATTGTTGACCACTTGACGAAGAGTGCTCACTTCCAACCGATCTGCAAGACATATTCATCTTAGAGGTTGCTGATCTTTTCAATAAGCAGATTGTGGCTCGTCATGGTGTGCCGGTGTCTACTGTGTCTGATCGTGACACCCGGTTTACATCAAAATTTTGGAAGAAATTCCATGACGCTATGGTGACGAGGTTACACATCATCCCCAGACTAATGGTCAGTCAAAGAGGACCATTAAGATATTGGAGGACATGCTTCGAGCATGTGTTATCGATTTTGGAGGATGTTAGGATGACCACTTACTATTAGCTGATTTCTCATACAGTTATCATGCCAACATTGGTATGCCCCCTTATGAGATGTTATATGGTAGGAGATGCAGAACACCCGTTTATTGGGGTGACATTGGTTAGAATGAGTTCGGGAACGTTGAGGTGATCAAGGCTACGACTGATAAGCTTGAAAAGATCAAAGCCTTCATGAAGGCAGCCAAGGATAGACAAAAGTCGTATGCTGATAAACGACGCAGACCGGTTGAGTTTAAGGTGGGTGACCGGGTTATGTTGAAGGCCTTACCTTGGAAGGGGATCATCCGATTTAGAAAGCAGGGCATGTTGAGCCCAAGGTATATAGGGCCTTTCTGAATCATTGCTCGAGTAGGAGAGGTGGCCGATAGACTGAAATTACCAGATGAGTTAAGTGGAATTCACCTGACATTTCATGTATCTCATCTGAGAAAGTGTTTAGCGGATGAAAATATGATTGTTCCACTGGAGGATATCGAAGTGAATGGCTCAATTATGTGGAGCAACCAGTGGCAATCATTGATCGAAAAGAAAAGAGGCTGAGAAATAAAGTGATTCCTCTTATGCTTGTACAGTGGAAGCACAAGAAGGGATCCGAGTCTACATGGGAGACCGAAGAAGAAATGAGACAGCATTACCCACGATTCTTTGAGCAATGACAGGTTTCAGGGACGAAACCTATATAAAGTGAATAAAAAGAAGAAAAAGAAATAAAATCCAAGTCTAGGGGTAAAAAGTGTCCAAAAGGACAAAATGTTTGAAAAGTTGGTGATAAAGGTGGCATGG
>BJCM01076758.1:0-12628 GCA_018326385.1 Flaveria bidentis
ATAATCACGATTCCTTCCTGTAGGTACTGGGTTGCTTAATGAGGTTCCGATCCAAAAATAATAAAAAAACCGACAAGCATGATTCTTTATTCTAATATTTATTTGACATATTGATTATTGTCAAAATCAAAGACAATGTTAAAGTTGGTCGATAGAGGCATAATGAATTGTAGTATATGGATATCACGACGAATGATCTAATCTATATCTTATTTAGTTGTTATTTCAAATAAGGATTTTTATATTGAAGTGGGATAAATATGAAACTCAGATGTACCAAATCTAAAAAATTAGTTATTAGATAAATGTTTTGTCAAATAAAAGATTAAATAATGAAGTTTTTCAAAGAATGAATCAGTCTTATCTCTAATAGATTAATTGTTTCTGTTAGATCGAGATTTAGTAGATTTAAATGGTGAATTCTACTCAAAATATAGTTGCTTCTTCAATAGCCATGAATGATAAAACTCATTAAATTTTATTATTTGATTGGACAGAATAGTTACGGAATAGATGTTTCCATGATTCTCCCCATAGATAAGGTACTCATATGCAATCAATCCTTCAACTAAAAAAGATTCAAGTTGAGGAGTTTGATGGGTTACAAAAAGTCAATAATGGTTAGTCAAATTTTAAATGCATATACGGGTGCTTATAAAAGATCTAAAACATGAGACTCCTTCAGACTAGAAGAATGTGATATAAAAATATAAGGTTCTTAAAATGTACTGGGTTGCTTGATGGATGGAGGGAGGTTCTTAATTCTTCATTGATGATTGCTTGGAGTTATTCATCTTGTATTCATATGAGTTTTCATTAAAGGGGTACTTGGTTTTTTTATTACATATTATCGAGAATCATAGAATTTAAACTACGTCAAATTGATCATTTGATTAGGTAGTTGTATGTTTGGCTATATTTGATGGATTTTTCTTATTCAGATGAATCACTAGCAACTCACAACATGACTTTAGTCTCGTTTGAGCCCTCATCTTTACCACTAATTTGTTTGTGTTTGATTTTATGTTACTATAATTAGGATTGTGGTATTTGTAAAAATTAGTAACGTAAACCAATATTGTGTTGTAAATTATTACTGTCGTCGCATTGCACGGGTCTTCTACTAGTATATATATATATATATATATATATATATATATATATATATATAGGGATCCATTCAAATGGAAACTAGTTTTTTGGAAAAAACTGAAGAAACCACTTCCAACCAATCAGAATTTTGTTTGTAAATATAATTCTTTTTTTAATATAATTACATGTAAGGGCATAATAGTAATTTAAACTTTGCAAATTGAATTCATTAAAATAACTGTTCCCTCTACATTAAGAAAGTAACCACGATCGACTTCTTCCCGATCTGCAATTCATTGCAATTGGGAACAAAAAACATCACAATTAAAGGTTATTATTCGAGATTTTGAAGAGGATTATCAAACGAAGGATTCTTGCAAGGTTATAAAAGATATTGGGAGAAGATTCATTGCTGAAAAATGGGTAAGAAATAAATATCTATGTAAACCCGCAGATTTGTGTCAATGATATATATCGGCAGATTAATATTAATGAAACTTGAAATTATCTTAGTTATTGCAAATTAGTAGGTTTGATGATTCAAATCATTCAATTAATTCACATTCTAAGTTGTTCCAGGAATAGATGGAGAACAGGGGACAAGTCGATTAGTGGTTAGAACAGGCAAATCGGGTTTAAAGAGGCTGATATATACGACACCTGATGTGAATTCTTCAGAAGCAAATGACGGAATGGACAATAATCATGGGATTCATAACAAACATGTCGAGATGAGGAGCAATAATTCTTGTAAGGAAACCTAGGTGATCGAGTACTCCGTGAGGTCACAAAGGAAACCTCAGCTGCTGGTATATGGACGAAACTTGAATCATTGTATATGGCAAAGAGTTTGGCAAATCGATTGTATTTGAAGAAGAGACTCTACACCTTTCAAATGTCCTCAGGTAAGTCTATTGAAGATCATACTGATGATTTCAATAAACTCATTCTTGATTTAGAAAATATAGAAATTAAACTGGATGAGGAAGATCAAGCAATAATATTCTTGACTTCCTTACCCACACATTACGAGCAGACACCCTGCTATATGGAAGAGATTCGTTATCCATAGAAGAGGTACTTGCCGCCTTGAATTCAAGAGAATTAAAGAAGAGGTTAGATTTGAAAGAAGAAGGTGGAGAAGGCCTATATGCAAGGGGTAGGCAGGCCTGATTACAGAGAACCAAAGAATCACAAGACACGAAAGCAATTCAGGTCAAAGTCAAAGTTAAGGAGGAAGTGCTTTGTGTGCCAATCGGAGAAACATTTAAAAAAAGACTGCCCAGAGCGGAACAAAAGACAAAGTGCTGGGATCAAGAACTCATCTAATTACACTCAATCTGATGAGAATTCGGATGGTTATGAGAGTGCGGATGTCTTGATGGCTATCAAGGATGATGAGAAAAAAGGATGGGTTCTAGACTCAGGGTTTTCCTTCCACATGACACCAAACAAAGAAGTCCTAAGTGATCTCAAGATGGAGAAAAGTGGCTCTGTCAAGCTAGAGGATGATAGAGTTTGTGAGATACTAGGAGTAGGTTCAGTTATGTTCAAGTTAAACAATGGGACTGACTTCAAGATAGAAGGAGTCAGATATGTGCCCAACTTGAAAAGAAGCTTATTGTCCACGGGTACCTTTGAAAGATCAGGGTGTCAAGTTAGCCTTAAAGATGGGAAGGCTAAAGTGATAAGGGGGTCATTGGTGTTGTTCTCGGGCACAAGAAGAGAGAACAATATATACATATTAGATGGGGAAGAAGTGCTAAAGGGTGTGTCTCTGGTGTCAACTGAAGATGAAGCTGCAGTGTTGTGGCATAAGAGATTAGGCCACATTAGTCAGCAGGGTTTAGTGGAACTAAGAAATCAGGGGTTCTTGACTGGAGTAACAAACTGTCAGATAGGTTTCTGTGAGCACTGTGTATTTGGAAAAGCCCATAGAGTAAGGTTCAACAAAGGGATCCATAAGACAAAAGGGTTGCTGGACTATGTTCATGCTGATCCTTGGGGACCAACCAAGCATTTATCATTAGGTGGGGCCAGTTATTTTCTATCAATCATTGACGATCACTCAAGGAGAGTTTGGGTTTACATCTTGAAAAGAAAGTATGAGGCATTTGAGAAGTTTAAAGAATGGAAGACCCTAGTTGAAACACAGATTGATAAAAGGGTAAAGAAGCTAAGGACAGATAATGGCTTGGAGTTCTGTGGAAGGGAGTTCAATACCTATTGCAAAGAACAAGGAATTGGAAGGCACCTAATAGTGCCTGGAACTCCCTAACAGAATGGTTTAGTGGAGAGATTGAATAGGACACTCTTAGATAAAGTAAGAAGTATGTTGTCCTGCTCAGGGTTACCCAAAGCATTTTGGGCTGAAGCAGTCTCCACAGCAGCATACCTCATTAATAGATCCCCTAATGCTGCTTTAGACAAGAAAACCCCCATGGAAGTTTGGTTAGGTGAGAATATGATCTATAATAACTTGAAGATACTTGGTTCAGTGGCTTTTGCACATACCAGTGATGGTAAGTTAGAACCAAGGGCAAAGAAGTGTGTATTTCTAGGATATAATGAAGGGGTTAAGGGCTATAGGTTATGGAGGTTGGATGATTTCAAGGTGATAACTAGTAGAGATGTAACCTTTAATGAATCTTTAGTTTATAGAGATGTCATGAATAAAAGTGATTCAAACATCACTAATCATAAAGATTCTAATGAGGTCCAAGTTGAGGTGGAGTTACAACCTCAAGGTGAGGGTCAAAGGGAGAAGGTACTTCTTCTAGTGACTCTGACAACAGCCTTGAAAAGAATAGACCTAAGAGGAATGTGAAGCCTCCTCTCAGGTTTATAGATGGAGATGATATATCTGTTGTGGCATTCATATCAGCTGAGCAAGATGCTGTCTTGGAACCACTTACATTTGAACAAGCTTTGGCTTCAGATGAGAAAACACAATGGATTAAAGCTATGGAGGAAGAGATAGAGTCTACACACAAAAATGAAACATGGGAGTTGGTAGAGAAGCCAATTGATCAGAAATTGGTTGCTTGCAAGTGGATCTACAAACTAAAGGATGGAGCACTTCCAGGGGATCCACCTAGATTTAAAGCCAGATTAGTGGCCAAAGGGTACACACAGAAAGCTGGTGTAGATTACACAAAAATCTTTTCACCTGTGGTTAAACATACGTCTATCAGAATGATGATGTCTATAATGGCATGTCAAGATTTGAAGTTGTATCAACTAGATGTGAAAACAACCTTTTTACATGGCTATCTAGATGAAAAGATTTTTATGGCTCAGCCTAAAGGGTTTGAGTTAAAAAGGGAAGAGTCTAAGGTGTGTTTGTTAAAGAGATCCTTGTATGGTCTTAAACAGTCTCCAAGGCAGTGGTATAGGAGATTTGATGACTATGTAACAACTCATGGGTTTCACAGGAGTGAGTATGATAATTGTGTATACATGAAGGAGTGTGAGAGTCATCAAATTATGTATCTCCCGTTGTATGTGGATGACATGTTATTAGCTTGTAAGGATAGAAATGAGATTACAGCTACTAAACAACTTTTAATGAAGGAGTTTGAGATGAAGGAACTTGGAGAAGCCAGAAAGATCATTGGTATAGAGATATCTAGAGACAGAAGTAATAGGCAGTTAAAGCTTTCCCAAAAGTCATACTTGATGAAAGTTTTAAAGAGTTTTGATATGGAGAAGAGTAAGCCTGTAAGTATTCCTTTTGCACAACATTTTAAGTTATCAAATGCAGATAGTCCTATAACTAATGATGATGTGAACTATGTCTAAAGTCCCTTATACAAGTGTTGTGGGAAGTCTGATGTATCTGATGGTTTGTAGTAGACCAAATATTGGGTATGGTGTAAGCATTGTGAGTAGATTTTTGGCTAATCCCGGTAAAGGTCATTGGGCTGCTGTGAAGTGGTTACTAAGATACTTGAATGGAACTAGGGACTATGGTCTGATATATGGTTTAAGGGACATGTCAAGTAAAGTAGTCACTGGATATGTAGATTCTGATTATGCAAAAAACTTGGACAAGAGAAGGTCTATCACAGGGTATGCTTTCAAGTTCCATGGTAATTTGGTAAGTTGGAAGGCAAGATTGCAGTCAGTTGTTGCTTTATCCACAACTGAGTCTGAATATATTGCACTAACTGAGGCAATGAAGGAAGCTCTATGGTTGAGGAGGTTTGCAACTGATTTGGGATTAGAGGCTGATGCAGATGTCTTTTGTGACAATCAAGAAGCTGTTCAGTTGGCTAAGAATTCTGTATTTCATGAGCAAACTAAGCATATTAGAGTGAAGTATCATTTTATTCAAGAGGTGATGAGTTTTAAAAAAGCTGGTGTTGCTCAAATAGACACAGAAGTTAATGCGGCTGACGTGTTTACAAAATCATTGCCTAAGTCTAAGTTTCAGTTTTGTTTGGATGCTCTAGGAGTTGGGTAAGTTGACTTCAAGGTGAAGATTGTTGATATGATAGTGTATTGAAGTCAACTTTAGTCATTTTGATTTGTATTTGTGTTGTTTAGAAAGTTTAGGGGTCATTCTTGGTTCCTGTTTAGAGTTAGGGGGGGTTTAATGGTAATATGACTTGGTTTGTTTATTACCGTTAACAGCCTGATTAGGGAGGTTAAAAGGGGGGTTGATTAGGTCGTTGAGTTAAGTTCAATCAAGTATCAATCTCTTTGAAATTCAAGTCGATATAGTGAGTTGGGATTATCTTTCATTCTTGATTTTCAGTATTCAATTCATAGTTTCATTCGCAACAAGCACAATACACAAACACTTTAGACACTCAACAAAATCATACTTATGGACACGATGATCGATATGTGTAAGTTGAATTCATATGATTTTCTAACCGGAGATTTCAATAGACTTGACGTCAGGCTTCTTCACTTCTGGTTTGGGCACAGTGATCGTAAGCACACCGTTCTCCATTGCTGCTTTCACCTCTTCCATTTTAGCATTCTCCGGCAACCTGAATCTCTGCTTGGAATGATCGACATTTCCAAATGATGCTGTAGAGTTATATGAATGTACGACTGTTGTTAGGAAGAATATAATTAGCTTGAATGATTGATTCGACTGACGTTCTGCTGCTGATTCTGGTTTGAGATTAGGGGTGCAACTTAGGATTTATATAGACTTGATTAGGGCATCCTCCAGAACTTACACGATGGTTCTTGAAGAATGAAGATCAATGATGGGTGCAAATCTTGAAACATGAAGAACCTTGTTGGTTGTTTTTATCATGTCTTGGATTACGCATAGAAGCTTCCAGATTGCCAAATTGTTTTCACATTTCTTCTTTTTAAAATTGATTTTTTTTACTAAAATTATGAAGTTATAAAACTTATTTATCAAAATAATACAGCCGAAAATATTTATTAAAATAATATAGTTTGTTTTTTAAATGACTGGTTGGTAATAAATTTACAAATGTCAAAATCTTAAACATCAAACTTATCACCTCCTCCTTAAAAAATAGTATAGTTTTAAAATTTTAATATTTTCTCACTCTTATTCCCATTTGCTACTAAGACATTATTTTTAGTGTTAAATTCTTTTAGGAATAATATTCTTAAGTTTTCGGAAATATTTTAAAATGTATTCTTTACTTTTCCAGACAATATTTATTAATTCTCTCAAAATGTTTTATAAGAATATTTTTTTAAAATGTTTAATCATGGTATTGAAACATAAATATTGTTTATTCTTTTAACTTTTTGATATCAAATTCATTTTTTATTATTTTAAAGTTTGGAGAAAGAAATGTTCTTCATTTCAGTAACTTGTTTTAGGAATGTGTTTTTTAGTGTTTAATCATTATATTTATACATGCTTTTAAAAAATGCAATTTCCATTTAAAAAAATGTTAACAAAAGAATTAAAATGTTACAAACTATTTTCTAACTAAGGAAAAAATATTTTAATAAAGAAAACATTTTCAAACGTTCAAGAAAAGAGGTTTTAGAAAAATATATAAATATTGTCGTGATATTTTATAAAAGTTTTTATAAATGGATATAATTATTTTAGTAACATCACTTTAACTTTATAGAAAGGGATTTTTTAATTACTTAAAAACATAGATTCCATTTCAATTTTATCGAAGTTAAAAAAAGTAAAAAAAATATATCTATCTTAATACAAGGACTAAAACATTTTTAAAAGCCGTTCTTATAAAACATTTTTAATAGATTCAAAAAAGTATTTCTAGAAAACTACAAAAAAAAGGTTTCAGTTAAAAAATCAAAAAGTTTAAAGATATCATCCTTAAATGGATTAAAAAAACATTTTATAAAACTTTTATAAGTTCCAACAAAAGTAGAAGTGTGTAACAATAAAGTTTCAAAACTATACCATTTTAGTAAATATCTTTTAAAATACACAATTTTAGTTAATAAAATTTTCAATCACACTACTTTGGGAAAATAACTTTTCAAAATTTATCTTATCTTACTAAAAATCTAGTAATTAAATAAACACAAAAATAATTAAATATATATATTCGCGTAATCCTTTCACCTTTTTAACCGGGGAGAATAACATATATCCTCCTATAAACTTTATCAATTAGATATATGCCCAACTAAAATTTTTAATTACATATATCCCCTTATAAAACTTAGTTAATTACATATATACCCAAATTAATATTTTAATTACATATATCCCCTTATTAAACTTTATTAATTATATATATACCAAAATTAAAAGTTTAATTACATATATTACATTTTAAAAATTAGTTAATCTATATCTATAGATATTAATAAAATAAATTTTTTTTGTCACTTATCATATTTTTAAACCATTGTTTTAACACTTGTTATTTTTTTAAACATTCTCACTTTATTTTCCCTCTAAAAGGGTATTAAAGTAATTTAAACACTCAAACAATTTATCTCTCTTCATAAAAACTAATTTGGTTAATTGAAATATTTTTCTCTCTCATCTATATTTTTTTAAAATCAAACTATGTTTTTAAAAATAAATTTCATTAAAAAAATTAATATTTATATATTTTTTAAAACATTGAACCTTTGAAACAAAGTATTTTAAATAAGTCTTCTTTTAAAAATAATTATAAAAATATGGAATTTTCTAAAAGTAGTTTTATTAAAATAACCAGAATAATTAGAAACTTAAGTTTTTAATAAATAAGATTTTTATAAACAATAAAAATTATAATAAAATCTTAAAACAAATATTTAAAAATGAAACTCTTTAGATAAGAGATTTAAAAATAGTATAATTGTTGTATCTCTTGAACAAGTACGTATATATAATTTTATACATATCTTATATTAAAATATCGTACTGTAACTTTTCATGTTTATTACTAACTATATATGTTTAACTAGACAATCTATTTATCTATACAATATATAAAGAGTTTAAGAGGTGTATTTTAAGATACCCTAAAAATAAGAACAAAAGTTTCTCTTAATGCATAAAGTACAACTAATTTTAAGGGTAAAATAGTAATTATATCATTATTTACGGATTACCCCCTTACAATTATTTACATAATAACCCTAGCTTAATTATTAATTGCAACTAAAATTCCATTCGAATTTTTAGCAACAAACTCCACCAAATAATTTTGATTTTGATTTTGAAACAAATATCTATAATTTACCTAAATAAAAATATGATATTTATTAATATTTTGATCAAATTGTTAATATTTTACTTAAACAAAATTCAAATAAGTAAATTTACATAAATGTATCCCATTGAATATTCCATCCTAATTTACGTAAATAAAATTATGATATTTATTAATATTTTACGAAAAAGATCAAATGATGTTTCGTCCTCAACTGCATCTACGTCACGAGCTGCAAAATGGAAAGAATATAATAGACGATACTTTTTAAACAATAAAGCAACAAAAGTTTGCACCATTAGTGTCTCTCAAAACATTCGATTTGTACCAGTTACGCTTAACCAGTCACGTTACCTTAAACCCCAATGCTGGTCAAACATTACAAATGACAAATGAGAGTGATTATTGTAGTTTTCATGAAAGACGAAGAGAGGCTAATAGACGATATTATGTTGCACAATTAAAAGTTTAATGTATCAATAATCTTTTAAACTATTTAATGATTTTAAACTTTTTTACGCCCGCCGCATCGCGCAGGTACCGTGCTAGTATGTATGTATGTATGTATATATATATATATATATATATATATATATATATAACTTATATATTGTTTATTTAGTTGAAATAGCTATTCATATACAATTATAATCATAATTTATCTTCAAACATAATTTTATAATTTATATATTTTTATTACTAATTATTTATTATTTTATTTATTCAACTCATGTAATACACGGGATACTAACCTAGTTACATATATACTCAAACAAAAAGTTTAATCACGTATATCCACACAATCCACGTATATCCACATAGTTAATTTGGGTATATATGTAATTAACTAAGTTTTAGAATGGGATATATATAATTAAAATTTTAAGTTGGGTATATATGTAATTGATGAAGTTTATAAGGGGATATATATGCAAATCCCCTTTTAATTGAACACATAATAACGTTTCGACACACATGTACATTCTTATTAAAAGTTCAATTAGTTGTTTTTTAGTTTTATATTTTCATAACAACGTAATCTATTGTTTGTAATTTTATTTTTATGTTTAAACATTTAAATTAATTTGATACACCTTACCTTTTTTTTTTAAAATTTCACTTCTTGTCGTACCGCATATATGAATTCCACATGTATATATTTATTATCTGGTTTTCTAATTCATTTTTTATGAATGGAACTTTTGTTAATAAGTAAATCTAGTAGTAATGGTTAATGCTTCTTAACATTTATTTTCTGTCATATTAACATTAGCTCAACATCTTTTAGTAAAAAAATATGCTTCAATCATTATCTTATTATGAAAGTTATCATTTACATGTTTTTTTTAAAGATTTATGGCATTATAATGTAAAGACCACCCACCTATGTCGTTCATAGGGGTGTTGTAAAGACGTTTTAAACTACTATAACTAGTTTTATAACCTTCTGTTGGTCGGGTATTTCAATGTATTGAAATGAAATCTGAATCAAAATTTAAACAACTTAGCATAGCATAGTTGGCTTCAGAAACAATCTGATATTATAGATCACACTAACAATAATAAGCAAATTGAAAGTGCACAACAATAAGAAACACGTAATGTAATGTGATTCACAAAACTAAAATCTTGTTCATTTCCTATGACAATGGCATTATTATAAGCAAATGACAAACTATATTTATCATCGAATGTCAATATGCATCTATTATTAAGACGGGAACAAAATTTATACTATTAATCGAATGCAATGAGGAAAAAACAAAAGTTTATTTAAGAAGTGAGAACGATATTCTTATAAGCTCAATTTGATTCGCCATAAATCCGCAACTACTTTCCTTGATTTATTGTCTTATAAGCCCTTTTGTCACGTTGCCTTGATGCGATATAAACCATGCATTCCAATATGCGGATTGTGTGGTTTTCACACGATAAGAAAGTTTTCCAATCATGTGTCATTTCTGCGTGGATTTGTATTAAGGCATTCACTCTATATTTAAATGAAAGCAAAAGTAAATAATGAAAAAAGATGCACTAACGACTTTGAGTCGAGATCAAACCGTAATAACTCTCCAATTAATATCATTCGCTCTGTCATGTCTTTTCTCATTTGTGCCGTGGAACTGTTAAGAATTTCCCATGGAGCTTGTATTGAGTTTGA
Source organism: Flaveria bidentis (assembly GCA_018326385.1). NCBI lineage: Eukaryota > Viridiplantae > Streptophyta > Magnoliopsida > Asterales > Asteraceae > Flaveria > Flaveria bidentis. The sequence continues at coordinate 10,891 of BJCM01076758.1, forward strand.
GTTTGAATACTTAAAACAACTTGAACTTGAGATAGTCACGGACAGAAAGACAACTAAGAGGAAGCTAAGGGAAGAAGCTGCTAAATCAAGAGCCATCATCCAAAAGAGCATGAAGAAGTCTGCTGACAGGCAGAGGATGATGAGCTTCTTGAAGCTGTATGGATTCTCCGGAAGAAAACTTGGCCCCATGTCTCTATCCACTATGGATGAGCATATCAGGGTGATCAAGCAGAAGATCAAGAGTGGAGAGCTCATTGACTTACACTCCCCTCCAAGTCAAGCCCTACCTGAAGTGAAGGTTAAGGTTGAACAACCAGAGACAACACAACCTGGACCTCCTACTGAATCTTAGCAAGCTTCATCTTCTGATCCACAGCTGGGTCAATCTCACTCTCAATCTGAACCTGTGAGAGTAGAAGACCAAACTGAGAAAGACAATGAAGATCAATCTGGTACTGCATGCCAGTCTTCTCAGTTAAAACTTGTAAAGAGAAAGAAGAGGATGACTTCTAAACCAAAGCCAAATAAGAAGAAGACGGCACCCTCTTCTAAACCTCAGGATGAGTCAGAACATACTGAGGATGTTAGCCAGAGGATGCTACATCAACTCCAATTCAAACAGCTCCTCTAGCATCAGGAAGACCCATCTTGTCCTGGACATACACCACAAATCCGGAAAGATGGCATGTCATTAGAGATCAAGGCACTGAAGACATCTACACTTGGCAAGACATGTTTCAGTTGCCTTTGCATAATCTCTTTGACATGAGAAGACATTTTGATAGTCTGAAGGATCCTGATCACCTCATGAAGAAAGGAATGGTGATCATCCTAATGAGGACTGTTGATATCTGAAGTCTACTAAGTGTTTTGGTAGCATCAACCTAGGGGGAGTTTGTAGAGAATGTATGAAGAGGCTGATGCAACCCAAACATCCAAAGTCTATCCTGCATGTTGCACAAGTGCATTAAAGAAGAATGCTTAGGAAGTTTTGCACATGCAACAGAAAATACTCTAAGTGTAAAATCTTTCGAAGCCAAGACCAATATCTTCCGAAGCCAAAGATGAAGGTATTGTTTGTTTTTTCTGCAGGAAAATGTCTGTAGTATGCGGACCACATCTGCAGACATTTGCAGCAGAAGAGGTGGACCAAATTTCTGCAGTCTACAAGAAAAATACTGTTTGTTTTTTTAACATCTACAGAATGTTAAAATATTCTGTAATTAAACTAAATTTATTTTTTAAACTTTAAAAACAACTACTACATTAATATATAAATAAATATCATAGAAATACATTAAAATATAAATAAAAGTCATACAACACTACAATAATATTCATAAAACCATACGATTACATTTATACCAACCAACAAAACCAAATCATTCTTCATACAAACTATACCAACCAACTAAACCAATTCATTCATCATACAAACCATATACAAACTAATCATACAATTAAACAAAATCACTAAAATCTACCTACACAAATCACATATTATCACACAAACAACAAAATCACCAACCACACAAACCAATTCATTCTTTATACAAACTATACCAACCAACTAAACCAATTCATTCCTCATACAAACCATATACAAACTAATCATACAAACCATATAACAACCAACTAAACCAATCCATTCCTCATACAAACCATATACAAACTAATCATACAAACAACAAACAAAAAAAACTGACCTGCTGTGGCTACGGTGGCAACGGTGGGGGTG
>BJCM01076765.1:0-13009 GCA_018326385.1 Flaveria bidentis
TCTTTACATAACTCTTCGTTTTTGGATCCGAAGATTATGTCATCAACATAGATCTATACAAGAAGCAAGCCACCATCTTTGTCTTTGTTAAATAGTGTACAATCAATCACTCCTCTTGGAAACCCGTGTTTCACAAGATGAGTTGAGAGTTTCTCATACCATGCTCTGGTGGCTTGATGAAGCCCGTATAGAGCCTTGTCTAGCTTGTAAACTCTGCCCGATGAGATGGATCCTCAAATCCCTTAGGTTGACTGACATACACTGTCTCTCAGATTTCACCATGAAGGAATGCACTCTTCACATCATGTTGATATACTTTAATCTTCATATACGATGTATAGGCTAAGAAGATACGGATGACTTCCTTTCTTGCCACGGGTGCAAACACTTCATTGTAATCAATACCCTCGACCTATCAAAATCCTTGAACTACAAGTAGAGCCTTGTTCCTGATTATGACCCCTTGGTCATCCTTCTTGCTCTTCAACACCCATTTAGTGCCAATGACCTTAGCACCTTTAGGTCTATCCACCAGAGTCCACACACCTAACTTCTTGAATTGAAGAAGTTCTTCTTTAATGGCACTCACCCATGCCTCATCGTTCAAGGCGTCAATTACATATTTTGGCTTAAATTAAGACACAAAACATCGATTAGCTCCATCGTGAAGGTATCCTTTTTCCATGATTGAGTCATAATCAGCTGAGTATAGCTGATTTTGTGTCTGTACTCCCGATTGTACATCCCTTATGACATTGTCTAGAGGATGATAAACATTAAGTCGTGTCCCAGGAGTGGTGGGAACAACTACATCCTGACCTAGATTGTGAGTTCTAGAGTCAGAATCTGTAGCTGTTGGAGTTTGAGGTTTCGAAGTGTCAGAGGCATCAGCATTGGATGCATGTGTACTTGTTGTAGCAGGAACCTGTTCCTCGTGTTCCACCTGAACATTCTCCACATCTTCATCATTAGAGGAGGAGTCACTAAAATCTGGTACTCCCCCTGAGCTGCTAGAAGATTGGCCTTATGAACCAGATGTTGTCGAGTCTTGGGGCGGTGTGTTTAAGACATCATACATCATGTTTGTAGATAGCTCATCATCAGAAGGCATGAGAGGAATGTTGAAGTACTTGAAGAATCCATCATAATAAAAAGAGAAGGCTAGTCCTTTTCCTACATGAGGGGTGGTGTATCTCTGAACATCGACGTTGCACCAAACTTCTACTTGACCTGTTGAGTTGTTGTAAACCCTCTTGTTCGGTACGTTGTATCCTAGAAAAATCCATTCTTCAGCCTTTTCACTGAACTTGCCTAAATGATGTTTCTTCAGCAACATACATGGTGTCCCAAACGGTTCGAGGTACTCCATATTAGGTTTACATCATTGTCGCAACTCGTAACACGTTTTTCTATGTCGTTTAACCACCAAGACTCGATTCAAAGTGTAACAAGCATTGGCCACTACCTCGTTCTAGAATTGGATAGGCAGTTTCGAGTCTGCTAGCATCGTCCTGGTAGTTTCTGTCAAGATTCTGTTCTTTCTTTCAGCAACTCCGTTCATCTGTGGAGTGTAGGCAGATGTGAACTGATGTAGAATTCCCTTTTCTTTGTAGAATGCCTCCATCCATTGATTCTTGAACTCTGTCCCGTTGTCTGAGCGGATCTGACGTACCATTAACTTGTATAGAGATTCCAAAGTGGTCACAAGTCTTTTGAACGAATCAAATGTTTCTGATTTGGATTTCAGAAACATCATCCAAGAGAATCTGGAGTAGTCATCGGTGACTACATAACAGTACAGATCTCTAGCAATACTCTTGGTGCTCACTGGACCGAACAGATCCATATGTAGAAGTTCAAGAGGCAATTCAATAGAGTTGACATTCTTTGCCTTGTGAGACTTCTTGGTCTGTTTTCCCTTCTTACACGCAACACAGAAATCCGAAAGTTGAAATTTTTTGACATTAACTCCTTTGACCCAATCATTCTGAATGAGATGATTCATCTTCCTTGGATTTATGTGTCCCATCCTCCTATGCCAGTAGTTGGAATCTTTCTCAGTTGCCTTTTACAAGAAGCATTGGACTTGTTTATCGGATTTTGAGACCTTTGTTAGATCCATGATATATAAATCATTGTAACTTGAAGCTGCTATTAAGACTTGGTCTTCAGGAATGGTGTACTCCTTCTTCAACACGTAGCACTTCTTGTTGTCAAAGACCACCTTGAAACCTTTGTCACAAATCTGGGATAAAAAAAGTAAGTTGTTTTGTAGTTGTTGAATGTAGTTGACCTTGTCAAACTTAACTTTCTGATTTCCCACTTCTCCCTGTGAAGTGATGTATCCTCATTTATTTCCCACAAAAGAAACATGTTCTCCTTTAATTTGTTTGACATTTGAGAGGAGAGATAGGTTTCTAGTCATGTGCCTGGATGCTCCACTATCTACAATCCACGTGTTTGTGATAGCACTATAACGAACACCCTGCATATTCAAAGGTATTGATTAGTTAAGGTTTGGGACCCAAGCCTTAACTAGCTTGGGTATCCCAGAGGAATCACACATCAGAAAGTCAACCCACTGTCCATTTGAAGGCGAGGGCATATCATGCTTCTTACTACTCTCAGTGTCAGATATTTGACTTGATTTTTCTTTCCATAAGCCAGCTTTGTGCAATGCCTGTTTGTGATAAATAGACGACTAGTTTATGGTTTGAACCTTAGCTTCATTATTTCTTTTAAGTAGAGTAATAGAACTCCTTTTAGAAGAAATCTGTTTTGAATCTTGAAGCTCAACTTTCTTTCTTGGTGTCCGATACTGAGGAAAATTAGAAGCTATATGTCCTCTTTTTCCATAATTATAGCATGATCAAACTTCTACATGTTGGGAAAGTCGTCTCTGTGGGGCAGAGTGTGAGACCGGTGTGACTTTGGTCTTGTTGGGTTTCAACTCTTCTTGTTTGGATGTTTTAACTTCTTTAATAAACTTTACCTTTTGAGCAGTTGAAACATCTTTTGTTTTTTGTTTGTTTGGACTATTACGTGGAGCACGTGGTTGGTTAGTTTGTTTAGTCACTTTCTGTTCAGAAGAAGACGTGGTAGATCCTGACTGTATATTAACCTCTTTAAACTATTTGTCCAAATTAACAATAGGCATTTTACCATTAGATTTCAAAGTGTCCTCCTTCTCTTTAGTGGCAGATTCCATTTTTTGACACGTGGAATCTGGATCACTAACTAGAGGAGTGGTCACCACATGATCCTTAATAGGATTGTTGTTTACTGGTCGACATTTCGTATTTAACAAAATCTCATGTGGTGGTAGAACTTAATGTCATTTTCTTGGTTAAAAGCCACAACTTCGGTTTCCCTTAGTTGTTTATTTAATAGTTCTATTTTTTCTTTGTAACTGTGCTCGTTTTGTTTTAAAACGCGATTTGCTTCTGTGCACAGTTGCAAGTCCTTTGCTAAGCTATTGTTATGATCTAATAACCTAGAAAATTTCAAATCAATGCTTTCCCAAAATTTATTACATTCAAAACAAGCATGATTATCAAACAATTGGTCTTTAGAACTTACCTGAAAGATTCAGTTGAATCCACCATCAATGCAGAGATTGTCTCTTCAGCTGCTGGAGATTCTGAACATGTAGTTTTGTTATCTTCTTCAATCACAGGTTTGACCACTTTTGCAGTTTCTTTAGTTTCTGACATGGCTATTTCGACTGCGATATCCTCTTCACTTTCAGTATCGCCATCCAACACCTCAACATTTGAAATGTTGGATTCTCTTGGAGGAACGAATTTGAAGGTCCAGTCTTGCCCTTCATCAACTTGAGCAGTCAAGGCCTTTGTCTTGGTGCTAGACGATGTAGCTCCCCCAGTTGGTTTATCCTGACGGTTGAATGTCGAGAACGGGTTCCCGTTGCCAGTCTTCTTGGGCTTTACACATTCACGTTTAAAGTGCCCCTTCTCTCCACAGTTGAAGCATGTCACTTTGGACTTGTCAAACCCAAACGTAGTGTCTTTGGTAGCCATCAAATTTTGTCCTGTCTTTTTAACAAACTTCTTAGCCCTCCGGACAGCACTTGCTAACGCCCATATTATGTCCATACGTTCAAGCTCGTTCTCATCTTCCTGTTTGTAGTCTTCGTCTGCTAGATGGCAGTTACCAATCTTTCCTGCAACCAACCCGTCATATGAGTGTACCACAACCGCTAATAAATCCATGTGTTCTTTAGCCACCTCCACCGGGATGTTCTCGAGGTTCCCAGTCTTCCACTTCATAGCATTAGCCTCTGGTGCAATAAAATGGGTACTTGATGACCCAGACGTGTCAGACCCAGAAGTTATGGTTTGTGAAGGAGCAGTTGAACTGGAAACAAAAGCCATCTGAAGGGGTGCTCCTGAACTGGTTGCTGTAGAAGAGGCGTTTTAAAGCGAAGGATTTTGATCATATGTTCCAGTCTGCAACCTGTATTTCATCCTAAGTTCCTCCTCTCTTAATTTCAGGATGAAATCATTTATATCTAACTTTACCAAAATACTGTTCTGTCTAAGGTTAGATACAAATGAATCCTACATCTCTGGTAACCCATCAGCCAAACTGGAAACCTTATCTTACATCGACGTTTTAACTCCATGAATATGTAGCTCACTCATGAGATGACAGAACCTTTCAATTACATCATCTAGACTTTCCTTACCCATTGAAGATAAGTTGTCAAACTTGTTAGGACCGTGTACGGGACGAAGTACTAACTGATTTACGCGTATACCAACTCAAATAGTGCAGAATCCTATTTGATTGGTGATCCAATAAGTGAGAACGCACGTATAATCAATCTTAGATTTAATCTAAACGTTAAGAACGACTGCAAACCGATTTAGTGCGATCTATGAACTTGGAACAGGTTCTAAGAAGTCTCTGGACGGCTAGGGTACGATTTAGTATATAGGTATTCAAAGTGTTTTTTTTTCCACGAATTAAGTGGTATTTATAGGTTAGGGTTTCTCATTCGTGCGACTGAAACATTAGCATGGTTCAGTCGTGCGACTGAGTCACGCGGTTGATCCATTTGCACGACTGAGTGTTCCGTCGTGTGACTGAGTCAATCTCATGTCACAATTGTGCGACTGATCCAGTCTTCTGGTTCAGTCATACGACTGGATCATTAACATGAAGTTGTTCATGCGTATGGTCCATTAGCATGGGCCATTCGATGAAAACTTCATACGACTAAGTTTGAATATGTTTCTCAATCATTACTATGCTAAGATCTATTCAAACAACCACAAACCTATATAGTTAGTTCAATATGCGTTATCAAACATTAAGCAATGAAATATTTAACATTATAAGCATAACCACAAAATATATTTCATTCAGTACCCATTCTATTACATATAAGAAATACATGAAGGACATTTTACATTTGAGATCCTAAACTAGGTACTCATGTATATACAAACTCCCCCTTGGACCTAGTTTACTCTATTGTCTAACATTCTTCATCAGTTATTCAAACTTCTTGTACTTCTCCTCCCTTGTAGCTCCAGCATGTATCTAAAATGCAAAACAAAGCCTTATGACATTTTGAAACTGGAGGGCTTGTACAATGTCTTGTGCGTCATAGAACAGTGGCCACTTGTATAAGGTGTAAACATTATTAGCCGACAAGTTAGTGAGCCACATTGGGTCAAACACCCTGATTGTTTCTATATTTCCATATCTATTCAACACTATGACCGCCTCACCTGTTCTCCAATCGTAGTACCACCATTTAAAGTCTATAGTGAAGTCCTGAGGCATTTCCCTTAGTGGGATTCTCGAAATTGGGCGCGGAGGACTCCACTTCAGCACAATCTTTGTCTTTCCAGTAATGGCATCAACTTCAGATCTTTTGATATACCTCGTTGGCTGTTGAGGTTTGAAGTTGACCCACCTGGTGTGGTACTCTTTCTTCAAAGCTGCTTCAAACCAGCCTGACATCTTTTGAGGGTCATCATATAGTAGCTTCAATTTAGCTAGCTGGTTAAGCTCAAAACCGATTAGAGTCTTTAGATCATATGGGAATCTGAAGTACTCAATCCCCTTCTCTCTCTTGATAGCATACACATTTAGATCATCAAAGTATGCCCACGCTATAATCTTTTTTGACACCTTCAGATGCTTTTTCACTTTGTAGAGCTTGGTGTAGGTACTAGGCTTTGGAGCACTGCGTTGGGCTCTGATCTCTGCAAAACATACCGCCCATTCAGCCTTTTTGATGTTGACATCAGCCTCAATGTTTCAAATGTATCACTGACAAGAGTGTCACCCAGATTGGGGACCACATTTCCCTCATTGTCATCATACTTTGGATAATGCTGTGTCGTGACATCTTCAATCTCTATCTCGTCTACGTCATTCAGCTCATTGTCACTGTCCACATTAACCGTAGGATCATCCTTCACGATCTCATCTGGATTCAGTCGGAACATTTCAGCCAGTTGCTCATCAGTAAGGTCGTGAATTATTTCTCCTTCTTCAGGAGTGTACCTCACAGACCTCCTGACTATCCCTTGCAGATCAAGAATCATTATGAGTTGTCTCTTGATCTGTTTAAGGGGAGCAACATCGTATTCATCTCGTTGATAGTTTGGATCTGCTTGATTTAAAACATGTAACACATCATTCATTAGTAGATAATCAAGACAGTTAAATAATCAAATATATACATAAACATTCATTACATAAGTTTTAGTACAAGATTCAAATACATAAAATTTCAGAATACTAAAACATCTAAGTATTACTTTTGTCCTGAATCATATGCTCTGCTGCAGTCGGGGCTGATGTTGAGGCACCCTGGTCTTGACTTTTCTTGGTCCGCCTCTCACTAGCTGGTGTGGCACCCGAAGCAAATGGATCTCCTCCTTCTTCATTGTCTCCTCCATACTCATCATCACCTCCTTCTATGTCATCCTCTTTATCATCACCTTCATCATAACCATCATCATCAACATCATCACTATTATTATCATCACCATCATCACCATCTCCCTCTCGGATCTTCAGAGGCTCATCCTTTGTGCCTTTAAGTTTGAGCATGATGGTCCTTTTGGCATCCTCCAACTCCTCGATCTTCTTGGTAGATAGCGCGTTGTGCTCCTTTAGTTGGGCAATCTCTTGACTTTAAGCAGCCATATGCTGAGCCTACTCCTCTATCTGTTGTGCCTGCTGAGAGATCTGTTGTGATTGTGCAGCAGTTAGCTCCATTAGTTGTCGTAGCTGAGCAGTCTTCTCGTCATCGGCAGCCAACAGCTTCAGCACCATATGATTTAGTGTTGAAAGTTGTTCCTCTACCCCACTGGGAGGTAGAGATGATCCTGAGGGAAAAGATGGATGGTATGATGGTCCTGCCTGGTGGCTAGTGGTGGTGGTGGTGGCAGTGGTGAATATGGGAGGTGGTATATGTGTGGGTGGTGATGGGTAAGTTGTAGTGGTTGTGGAAGTGGTGTGGGTAAGTGGTGGAGTGGATGTGGTAGTGGTGAGGGTAGTAGTAGTGGCTGAGGTAGTGGCTGAGGCTGTAGTAGAGGTCAATGTGAACTTTAGTCTCTTCCCCTTCTTGCCATTGGGGTGAGCCATTCTTTTCTTCCTTGTGCCTTTAGGCACTGTGGCTCCCATTTGGCTGCAAGGCGGGTCCGGGGTATATGATGAATTTGTATCAGCAGCAGCAGCATCCTCGGACTCCCCTTGGAGTCCACCAACTACCCTCATACTTCTCTCTGTGGCTACGACACGACTCCCCACCGTTCGCACCAGAGACTCTTCCTCAGACTTCTCCTCCTCCTTATTAGGAGGACAGAAATCTTGATGAAAACTTGTTATGGTGGTATCTCCATGAGTGGGTGGTGGAGGTGTAACATGTGTAGTGGTGGCCCTAGAAGAAGCGGGGCGAGAGTCTCCAACAGCGCCACTGTCATCATCATCAGAGTCATCAGATGGAAGAGCAATCTGCTCTACATCTGAATAACTCTCCTCGTGGTGCCACTTACGCTTGTCGGCGCCACGTAATCCTCCCGGGCTAGATGGCCGAATAATCTCCTCAAAGGGGGCTTAACCTGCTTCCCCATGTACACCTTCATGCGACCCAATGTGGTGTCATCCATCACCTCAAGTGATACCGCATCATGGCTCTCCTTAGGAAAAGAAGAAAGCTTCTCATCAATGATCATCTGAAGAAATCACGGGTACATGCAGAATCCCTCTTTGCCTTTTGCCTCAAGATTCTCGATCAGGTATGAGAATATCATGTTGGAGAAGCTAAAGGGGTGATTCAGCACCAGTCCCACATATGCATTTTGGATTTGGTCAGATAAGTCATCAAATCCACCCCTTCTCGAAGTAATTCACTTCAGTATGACGTGTGCTAAGTACTTGAACTAGGGACAGAGGTTGTTTTTGTTTAGCACACATGCATTGATGTCCCCAGAGTACTTCATTATGAGAAAACATCCCCTCACAGTCAGAGGGTGTAACCTGGTTGGGTGAGCAGCATCATCACCCAGGTCCAGTACACATCGAAGGTCTGTCGCTGTCACCTCTATCTCTTACCCAAAGATGGTACTCCGAATGCAGTAGGGCTCACTAGATTGGTCAACTGATGCACCCTCCCAGAAGGTCTACTATATAGACCTGTAGGGAGTGCATGGTGTAGATATGGCTCGATATACCCGTGATCTCATCAGGAAAGCATTAATGCCAGCAAACTCGACAGCATTTCGAGTAATGGCATCCAAGTGAGCACAGATATTGTGCTTGGTGTTTATGATCCAACGATCTGCCATGAATCTGTAACACAAGAAGCATACAAATTAGATCAGCACACAACATAAACCATTTCACACTAACCTGTTTGAGATCAGTCTGGTTCAATCGTGCGATTGAACCATACGACTGGGTTCAGTCGTTTGACCTAATATGTGACTGAATACAGTTGGGTGACTTATCATGCGACTGAGTTCAATCGGGTGACTGAGCCTACGACTTGTTCAGTCGGCCGACTGAGCTCATACGCCTTGTTCATTCAGCCGACTGAGTCATTCGCCCAGCTCAGTCGCGCGATTGTAGTTCTTCCGGGTGTCCATTCGCATGACAGACTGTCTGTTCGATTAAAATTCAAATTTTGAGCAAATCTTAATATTAGACATCGTGTTTGGCTCATTAGACTCACAATCACCCTACTTAGCACCTAATGACCTTGATTTAAACATTTTACTTATTTTTATTAGTTTATTAATCCAAATAAGTCTCGGTTCAATGTTAGGGACGAATTTAGTCATCTAGGGCACAAAACGATTTCCATTTGAGTAGATTGCACCACATTGTACCTGTATAAACACTATCAATCGTCAGAATACATCAATCTGTGGTTAAACAAGATCAATAGATAATCGGGCAGATTGAAGAGTGATGAGCATATGCGGCCGACTTTAGCCCAATTTATACTTAATCTGGTTTCAATCGGACGACTGGATCCATTAGCTCTTTTCCTTCGTGCGATTGGATCTCAGTTGTGCGATTGGTTCAGTCGATCACATTCAGTCGGCCGACTGGGTTTCAGTTGGGCGACTGACTCATTCGATCAACCCCATTCAGTCGAATGGCTCATTCTTGTAAGCCAGTCGTGTGAATGGTTCATACTCATGCTCCAATCGGGCGAATGGTTCATAAGTGTGATTCAATCGTACGACTCGTCCATACTTATGGTCCAGTCGTGTGAATGGTTCATAATTATGAATTTAACCTTATGACACTTCAACACTTAGCCCTTGTTAACTTTTGAATAAATATTTTGAGCAGTAGATCATCTCAGACGTGATCTTTTTAAAACAATTTGTCACCTCAGACGTGACTCATTTGATATGTGAAAACATGTGTGGTCACCTCAGACGTGACCTCTTTAAATGATTTAAATCTCAGAATGAATTCCACGGCATAGTCCGACATATAAAACTAATTGACTAGAAAAGTTAAACAAAGTAAAAAAACAAAAAGTAAAAAGACAAAACTAAACATATTTTTGTGATTTTGTGTGAGGTGGAAATCCTAATATAGATATCTAATAGAATTATTTCTAGAACAATACAGCTTCAAGTTATTATGACCATGTCTGTTACGATTCATTATGGAATCATACAGGTATTTCAACTCATTCAGGACATGTTACCAAAATCTTTTGATGTTAGACTCTTGTTTTCATCGAGAGTCATTAGCAAGTTTAGGAAGTCATACTTGTACTATAAGATGCACACATTGATTTGGACTTTCAGGAATTGCAACCAATGATTGTCAGTATATGTGTCCACTTAAATCCATAAACAGACTTTTGACTCACATTGGCGATGTATTAAGTTTAATTATTTCAACCAACATTTGTGGATCCCATGCTTATATGGTAATCAACATTCCTCAGGATATTTTTGAGTGGTCTACGGGTATTTTAAAAAGAAGAAACTATTCTTGGAGCTTTCAAAGAGAAGCCAAACCTCAGGTCAGTGCCACCGCACAGCAGAGAGGCGACAAACAACAATAAACTCTAGAATATCTAGGTTATGCTTATCCTCAGATCACACAACCTATCTTCTTGTTAGAGCATACTTTTTTTTCTTTTTGCACATAACGCACCAACAACATAGGTTATTAGCTTGATTGCGTTTATTGTTCATTTCTTCGTGCTTTGCTCTTTTTGTGGTCATCCGCACACATTTGTGGCGTTTATTTGCTCGTCACCCCTTATTGGAAATAACTGATTGTGTTAACAAGTGATAAGATGGGAACCCACAGTCAGTTGAACAGCTTAGTTTAAATTGAATTCATCAATAAGGTCTAATCATCTATTGTGTTGAATCTACCAACACATCATGTAGTGGTCTAATAACCTTTAGATCTACTTTCTTTGTATTACCTTAGTAGTAGCCAGTTTTACTATCATTTTTCCTTTTATATTGCCCAGACTTCTCAGACTTATACTTTGAATTTCGCATCTAATTCAATTTAATCTTTTAAAGTCCCAAATGCTTTGTTCCTGTGTACTATCATTTTCCATAGTCATTGAATCGGTTTCACAGATCCGATCTTATTTCTATCAGCTGGTCTGTCCTCCTCCCTCGTTTTTTTATTTTTTTATTACTAACTTCACCTATTCCCCCCTAAAATTCTAAAACCGAAACTAAGTTTGTTTTTAGGATTTTAATAGGCAAAACATAAAAAATACTAAAATTAATTAAATAAAAGAAAAAATATTAGAAAAATGGGCTCGACGCATCGGACTACGCATGTTCATCTTTTGGAATGACATCACTTTTCTTTTTAATGCCGTTGACCTCTAACAAATATAGAAAATGTGGTTTATCTAAGGCTTTTGTATAGAGGTAAGCGCGTTGAAAATCCGTATTTATTTTAACAACATCGATTAGATTCTTTTCAAAGCAATCACGTATAAAGTGATATTTAATGCCGATGTGTTTGGTCTTAGGGTGTTGGACAGGGTTCTTAGTAACGACTATTCTAGCAGAGTTATCAACAAATATAGGGGTGTTAGAAAATTTCAAACCGTAGTCCCGCATCTGCTATTGAATCCAGATGATTTGAGAACAACAGCTTGCCACAACAACATATTCAGCTTCACAAGTTGACAACGCAACTGATGTCTGCTTCTCCCACTACCACGTGACTAATCTTCTCCCAAAGAATTGACAACCTGCCAAGGTGGATTTGTAGTTCATCTTGCAGCCACCATAATCAGAATCACTGTACGCGGTAAGCTCAAAATCATCATCATGAGGATACCACAACCCAAGTGTTGGTGTACCCTTCAGATAACGAAATATCCTCTTAACCCCGATAAGATGGTTAACTTTTGGTTTTGCCTGATATCTTGAACAAAGACACCTCACGTACATGATATCAGGTCTCGAGGCAGTGAGGTACATGAGGGATCAAATCATTCCTTAGTACATGGTGGCATCGACCAGATCACCATTCACGTCGGGTGCTACATCATGGTTTGTATCAAGTGGAGTCCCAGCTGCAGAAGCATTCTCCATGTCAAAATGACTGAGAATATACCCTACATACTTGGTCTAATGTAGAAATATCCCCTTTGGTGTTTGATCCACCTGTAACCCGAGAAAGAAATTCATCTCTCCCATGGCACTCATCTCAAATTCTGCCTTCATTACTGCTTCAAATTCTTTACATAAGTCTTCGTTCTTGGAACCGAAGATTATGTCATCAACATAAATCTGAACCAACAGCAGATCACCATCCTTTTCTTTGATGAATAGTGTACAGTCAATTACATCTCTGTGAAATCCGTGTTTCACAAGGTGAGTTGAGAGTTTTTCATACCATGCTCTCAGAGCTTGATGAAACCAGTAGAGAGCCTTATCTAGTTTGTAAACTCTGTCCCGATGATATGGATCCTCAAATCCTTCGAGTTGACTGACATACACTGTTTCCCGGATTTCCCCATGAAGAAATGCACTCTTTACATCCAGTTGATAGACTTTTATCTTCATGTAAGTGGCATAGGCTAGGAAGATACGGATGGCTTCCATTCTCGCCACATGTGCAAATACTTCGTTGTAATCAATTCCCTCGACTTGTCGAAATCCTTGAACTACATGTTGAGCCTTATTCCTGATGATGACACCTTGGTCATCTTTCTTACATTTCAAGACCCATTTGGTGCCAATGACTTTAGCACCTTTAGGTCTATCCACCAGTGTCCATACACCTAACTTCTTGAACTGAAGAAGTTCTTCTTGCATGGCACTCACACATGCCTCATCATTTAGGGCTTCACTGATGTATTTTGGCTCAAATTGAGACACAAAACAACGATAAGCACCATCGTGAAGGTATCCTTTTCCATTACCGAGGCATAATCAGTTGAATATAGCTGATTTCTTGTCTGAACTCTTGATCTGACATCCCCAATGACATTGTCCAGAGGATGATA
>BJCM01076769.1:0-17435 GCA_018326385.1 Flaveria bidentis
TGTGTTATGCTTATGGCTATGTTGTCATGAATATTGACTAACACGACACAAGTCTCCATTTGTGTTCGGGTGACGTCATGACACGCTTGTCATCATACTTATATTGCTTCTCTAACGTATACCATGTGTTATGACAATCCCGTCTCGTTACATCCCCGTGTTTCCGCTTTAGCGGGGGTGTGACACTTAGGATGTACGATTTAAGCTTAGAACACGATAGATGATGATTTGGGGACTAAATTGTGATAATAAGTGTGAATTACACTGCTCATGCGCCTAAATGGTGGCTCATGCGCCCAACTGAAAATAACTGCCTAAGTGTCCCATGCGCCCAAAACCTCCTGTGCCCAAATAGTACCTATGCGCCTAGAAATAGGCTGAAATTGACTAAGTGTTCAGGCGCCCGGATAGCTCATGCGCCCAGGCACTCATGCGCCTGCATAGTGCCCATGCGCCTAATATTGCCCAGAATAGACTTAATGTTCCTCATGCGCCCGAATAGTGCCAATGCGCCTGAAAGTTCCCCATGCGCCTAAGTGTTCCCCATGCGCCCTAAAGGCCATGCGCCTGCGTAGTGCTCATGCGCCTACATAGTGCTCATGCGCCTAAAAACTTTGAAATATTTTCTGATATTTGCGGAAAAAGTGTAATGTAGGCTTTGACTTGGGATGTTCTCGAGGGTGATGTAAGTTGACTTTTTGAAATCATAGATGATATGATGGATGATGTATGATGATGTATGATGATGTATGATTGATGCTTATGCATGATGGTATGTATGATAAATGTTATGTATGTACGATGGTGCTTTGTATGGCGATGCTTGTATGTTCATGTTGATGTTCCATGCTATGTATGTTTATCTTTCCTGTGGCTTTACGAGTTATAGTTGTGAAAGAAATGATTAAGTATTATGTAATGTAAAGTGGAAGATAATGAAAAGAGGAACATAATGATAGAATGCATGCATTAATGAAAGAGAAAGTAAAGAAAGGCTTGCAAGCAAAATGTACGGAGGTGC
Source organism: Flaveria bidentis (assembly GCA_018326385.1). NCBI lineage: Eukaryota > Viridiplantae > Streptophyta > Magnoliopsida > Asterales > Asteraceae > Flaveria > Flaveria bidentis. The sequence continues at coordinate 1,022 of BJCM01076769.1, forward strand.
AAGACTCTAAAATGTTGTAAGCTCAACTATATGTGGTTTAACTAACCCTTAAGGATACACGCAGGGACCTAGTCTTTGTGCCTGACTAGTGATATAGTACATGGTTTATAGTGATTACTCACCCCGGTGCTGGTGTCAGGCTATGTGCGTTATAGAAGTCATTTATGATCTTCGGCCTAGTACCCACTTTGTTCTTACGTTTGGGGTGAGGTATACAATTGGGATCTTTGTCGCTTGCCCCGGTGCTAGTGCTAGGCTATGTGCGCTATGGAAGTCATTTATGATCTTCGGCCCAGTACCAGCTTTATGCATACGTTTAGGGTATAGGTGATGACACTGATCCGGAAAGAGATAAAGAAAGAAAGTTATGAACAGTAAAGGAAGATAATAATGTTATTATCCATGTGTACGTACAGTGTGTGATCATGTACGAAAGTATAGTATGATTTTGAAAGAAAGTAAAGAACAATTTTAATGAAAGTAAAGTATGTTTTATTTTAAAACTATAACTCACTCAGCAATGCTGACTTTTATGTGTTTCCAGTTCGCAGGTAAAGTTTGCAGAGAATGGCATGGGGCAGCTACTTGGATCTTTTTGGATGACATTCTTTTATTTAATGTTTTTGCAGTATAATGCGAACAAATGATGTTTTGTAACGAATGTTGTATTAACTTGCAAAAGGATTTATATTAAAATGAAAAGTTATTTTAATGTTTCCGCTGCAATATTTTGTTAAAGCTAATGTAATTATATGTTTTATGTGCGATGATGGACCGCTGTGAGCGTCCCAGGAACGGGGCCTTACAAGTTGGTACTAGAGCCAAAGTTTAAGTGAAACGGGTAAATTTTCAAATAAACCAAAACTTAAATTGAGAATGGGACGGAAAGGGAAGGGATGCCAGTCCGAGTAGCTGCGTGCCATTAAGTATTTTCTTTAATGTTGACCGGTATTACGTGTGCATGTTATGTGGTTTATGTGTTGTTAGTAGATTTAGTACTGATGTAGTCAGGATAGGAAATTCTTGGGGTATGGAGAGTAAAGTAAGTGGCTAATTATAACTGGCCACTGTAATTAGGGACTTACTATACTTGACATAAACTGAGCTATTCCCTTGAATGACCGTGTTGGTGTTTAAAGCTTATAGTGTGTTTAAAGGATGGTCGGTGGTAGATCATCGAAGGCTTCACGTGGTGGAGGTTGTGGCGGACGTGGTACTGAACCGCGGGTCACGAGAGGAAGGCCTATGGCCAAAGAGGTGGTTCATAAAGAACACAAGACCCCTCATCCAGAGGTTGGGGATGACAGTGCTAACCTAAGAGCCTCGGTGAAGGAGGCTATTGTTGAAGAGGTGCATCAGGTCATGTAGACAATCTTACCGTCTATAGTGACAGAAGTGATAAAAGTTGTACAGGAGGGGGAGAGGAAGGAAAGGAGTAGGCCTATAGGTGAAAGAAGATAGCCCGAGACTGAGACGGTTCTCTCTGATGACGAAGAGGAAGAGGGAGAAGAAGAGCCTATGTCGGAGGCAGCACGAGGCTGCAACTATGGGGCATTTCAAAGATGCAAGCCCCTGATCTTCGATGGTAATGGCACTATTGTTGCTACTCACCGATGGGTGAGACAGATGGAGGCTGTACTTAATAACAGCGAATGCCAAGAGGACCAAAAGGTGAAGTTTGCTGCCCACTGGTGTGTGGACTCGGCTTTGTGTTGGTGGAATAATATCATCCAAGCCGAGGGTAGTCGGGCAATTGGAAGGATGAAGTGGGCAGAGCTGAAGATGCTGGTGGTTGAGGAGTTGTCCTCACTGAGAGATGGACAAAGTTGAGAGGGAGTTCCTGCAGCTGGAGGCGGGAACAATGACACATCAACAGTACACCACCAAGTTTAATGAGATGGCACGACTAGTGCCAGATCAAGTGACGCCTTTGTCACGAAATATTAAGAGGTATATCAAGGGCTTGCCGACGGATGTTTGTAGGCATATGATCGCTGCCCGACCGAGCACGTATAGGTCGGCGATTGACTTGGCAGGGAGGTTGTATGATGAAAGGACACTGGTGGTGGCTGAAGTCGGCAAGAAAGGTGGTAGTGTGCGGAATTGGAATGGGAAGCGATTTGGACGTGGCAGAGTCGCTCTACACAACAAAGGTGCATGGGTTGATGATCGACGCGTGGTCACATCCGGTGCGGGGTCGAAGAGGTGTGTTAAGTGTGGACGAGAGCACACCGGGGAATGTAGAGTGGGATCCAATTTTTGTTTCCATTGTGGAAGAACCGGACATGTGGCGAAGAACTACAGAGTACGGAGGTGTTATACTTGTGGCGAGGAGGGCCACATGAGCAAAGACTGCAAGAAGCCGAGGGCTGAAAGTTCTGGTGCAGGAAAGAAGATGACCAAGACTAAAGGGCAGAGGGCAAGTGCCAGTGCATTCACGATGACGCAGGAGGAGGCTAGGACGGATTCCGATGTTGTGTCTGGTATGTTTCTAGTAAACCAAACCTTAGCCTCTGTGTTATTTGATTCTGGTGCTAATAAAAGTTTTATTTCTACTGCTTTTTTTTGCAAAATTGCTTGTTAGTGGTAAGAGTATAGATACGTCCTTTGATGTAGAAACTGCCATAGGTAAGTCTATCTGGATTTCCAAGATGATAGAAGGATGTGACATATAACTAGAAGGTCACAAGTTCCTTGTTAGACCATTTGTGATGACCTTAGGCGGATTTGATATAGTCCTAGGAATGGATTGGTTGGCGGACTATGAGGCGAATATTGTGTGTCGCAAGAAGATGATACGATTGACAGCGTATGGCGGGAGTTCGGTGATAGTTTACGGTGACCGAGCCATGACGATTCCGAAAGTGATTTCGATGGCGGTGGCGGGAAAGTGCATGAGGCATGGATGTAGTGCCTATTTGGCCTATGTAAAGGATGTGGACACACCAATACCATAACTAACCGACGTACTGGTGGTGTGTGACTTTCCAGACGTGTTTCCTGAAGACTTACCAGGAGTGCCACTTGACCGCAAGATCGGGTATCAGATTGACTTGATACCGGGTGCCCAACCTATAGCTAAGGCACCGAATCAGTTGGCTCCGACTGAGATGAAATAGTTGATGGAGCAATTGCAAGAGCTGCTCAACAAAGGGTTTATTAGACAGAATATCTCGCCTTGGGGTGATCTGGTCTTATTCGTGAAGAAGAAAGACTGTAGTATGAGGATGTGTATTGACTACCGTGAGTTGAATAAGCTGACAGTAAAGAATCGGTACCCCTTATCGAGAATTGATGATCTGTTTGATCAGATCCAGGGTGCCAATTGGTTCTTGAGGATAGACCTTCGATCTGGCTACCATCAGTTGAAAGTGAAAGAGCAGGATATTCCTAAAACAGCTTTTCGCACGCGTTATGGACACTGCGAGTTCCTCATAATGACATTTGGTTTGACCAACGCACCAGCTGCTTTTATGGACTTAATGAATCGAGTGTATCGGCCGATGTTAGATAAATCAGTGATTGTGTTTATTGATGATATCCTGATTCATTCAAGGAGCGAGTATGAGCATGTTGATCACATTCGAGAAGTGTTGGAGACTTTGAGAAGGGAGAAGTTGTATGCTAAATTCTCCAAGTGTGCATTCTGGTTGTGTGAGGTTCAGTTCTCGGGTCACGTGGTGAATCCTGAGGGGATTATGGTGGACCCAGCGAAGGTGGAGGCGATGATGCAATGGAAGTCACCAAAGACGCCATCCGAGATTCATTGTTTCTTGGGTTTGGCAGGGGATTATAGAAGATTCATTCAAGACTTCTCTATGATAGCTTCTCTATTGACCAAGTTGACTCGGAAGGATGTAAACTTTGTATGGGGCCAAGCTCAAGAAAAGGCTTTTAAGGAGTTAAAGGCGAGGATGACTTAAGCTCATGTCTTGTCGTTACCCGATGGAAGCAAGGATTTGGTGGTTTATTCAGATACTTCTTGCTCGGGGTTGGGGTGTGTATGAATGCTAAGAGGAAAGGTTATAGCCTATGCATCCCGATAGTTTAAAGTTCTTGAGGTTAATTATCCTACTAATGACTTGGAGCTAGAAGCCGTTGTCTTTGCGTTAAAGATATGGAGGCATTACCTGTATGGGACGAAGTGCACCATATTCACTGACTAGAAGAGCTTGAAGTACTTCTTCGAGTAGAAATATTTGAACTTGAGGCAGAGGAGATGGTTGGAGCTCATAAAGAAATATGATTACGAGATCCATTACCATCCTGGCAAAGCCAACGTGGTGGCGGATGTCCTTAGCGAAAAGGAAAGGCCCAAGCCGATTCGGGTGAAGGCTTATCAGTTAGTTATGACCTTTGATGTGATGAAGTAGGTCAAGGAGTTTCAAGATAAAGCATTGAAAGAAGAACATCCTAACTCCGAAATAATGAGAGGCCTGGTTGCGGAATTGGGTGAAAACACACTTAGTGTTAGGACCCAATTTGGGCGGATGTGGATTCCCTATTTTGGGGATCTACGTGTGACGATTATAGATGAAGCTCATAAGACTCGATACTCTATTCATCCCGGTGCTACGAAGATGTACCAAGACATGAAGAAAGATTATTGGTAGCCGGGTATGAAGCACGATGTAGTGGAGTACGTGAGTAAGTGCCTTACTTGTTTACAAGTGAAGGCGAAGCATCAGAAGCCATATGCGAAGATCCAACCTTGTAAAGGATCAAGGCCTTTATGAAGGCAGCTAAAGATAGGCAAAAGTCGTGTGCTAATAAACGACGTAGACCGATTGTGTTCCAGGTGGGTGATAGAGTTATGTTGAAAGTCTCAGCTTGGAAAGGTATCATTCATTTCAGAAAGCAGGACGAGTTGACCCCAAGGTACATAGGACCTTTTCGAATCATCGCTCGAGTAGGAGAGGTGGCCTAGAGTTACCGAATGAGTTAAGTGGAATTCACCCGACAATCCATGTATCTAATCTAAGAAAGTGTTTACCAGACAAGAATATGGTTGTACCACTAGAAGATATCGAGGTAGATGAACGGCTCAATTAAGTGGAGCAACCAAGTGGCGATCATTGATCGAAAGGAGAGGAGATTAAGGAATAAAGTGGTTCCTCTTGTGTGTGTATAGTGGAAGCATAGGATGGGATCTGAGTCTACGTGGGAGACGGAGGAGGAAATGAGACAACATTACCCACAATGGTTTGAGGAACAACAAGTTTCGGGGACGAAACCTATATAAGGGGGTGGACTTGTAACACCCAGTTATTTTAAAAGTCAAAGAAAGAAAGAATAAAGTTAAGGAAAAAGAAGGAAAAGATATATTACCCAAGTTAAGGGATAAAAAGTGTATAAAAGGACAAAAGTCTTCAAAAATTGGTGATAAAGGTGGCATGGCCGCCCATCAGCCTCTCTTTACACATATCATTCGGATTTTTAGAGAGAGAAAGAAAGGAAAGCTGAAAACTCTCAAGTATTTTGAAGAACAAGTGTAGGAGTCGAATTCAAGGTATAATTCTTAGTTTTGTGATGTTCTAAACTAGCTATATCCTCGGGTGTATGCTTATGTGTGATTGTATGTTCAGTCGTGTGTGTTTTGGTGGGTTTCTAGGCGTTTGTACTCAATTGCAAACGGGTTTGGAAAAAGCCATACTCAAGAGGCTGCAAAGGTGAGTTCTAGAACCTCCTTTTTACTTGTTTTAAACTGCTTTGGGGCTAGAATGCATGTATGAACTTTTTATAAAAGTTAGGTTTTCATACACGTATGTGTGTTTATGTGTGTGACTGCGGGTGGTGTTTGATTTTGGCTATGTATGTGTTTGATGATGTTATGGTTATATTTCTAAGGCTTAGGATGTATAATTTAAGATTAGAACACGATAGATGATGATTTGGGGACTAAATTATGATAATAAGTGTGAATTAGACTGCTCATGCGCCTAAACGGTGGCTTTTGCGCCCAACTAAAAATAACTGCCTAGGTGTCCCATGCGCCCAAAACCTCATGCACCCAAATAGTACCCATGCACCTAGAATTAGGCTGAAACTAACTAAGTGTTCAGGCGCCCAGATAGCTCATGCGCCCAGGCACTCATGCGCCTGCATAGTGCCCATGTGCCTAGAATTGCCCAGAATAGACTAAGTGTTGCTCATGCGCCATAATAGTTCCAATGCTCCTGAATGTTCCCCATGCGCCTAAGTGTTTCCCGTGCTCCCAAAGCCAAGCGCTTGCATAGTGCTCATGCGCCTGCATAGTGCTCACGCGCCTAAAGACTTAGAAATATTTTCTGATTTTTGGGGAAAAAGTGTAATGTAGGCTTTGACTTGGGATGTTTTCGAGGGCGATGTAAGTTGACTTTTTGAAGTTATAGATGATATGATGGGCGATGTATGATGATGTATGATGATGTATGATTGATGCTTATGCATAATGGTATGTATGATGAATGTTATGTATGTATGATGGTGCTTTGTATGGTGATGTTTGTATGTTCATGTTGATGTGTCATGCTATGTATGTTTATCTTTCTCGTGGCTTTACGTATTATAGTTATGAAAGAAATGATAGAGTATTATATAAGGTAAAGTGGAAGATAATAAAAAGAGGAACATAATGATAGAATGCATGCATTAATGAAAGAGAAAGTAAAGAAAGGCTTGCAAGCAAAATGTACAGAGGTGCACGACTCTAAAATGTCGTAAGCTCAACAATGTGTGGTTTAGCTAACCCTTAAGGATACACGCAGAGGTCTAGTCTTTGTGACTGACCAGTGATATAGTACATGGTTTATAGTGATTACTCACCCCGGTGTTGATGCCAGGTTATGTGCGTTATGGAAGTCATTAATGATCTTTGGCCTAGTACCTTATGTTTGGGGTGTAGTATACAGTTGGGATCTTTGTCGCTTGCCCCGGTGTTGGTGCCAGGCTATGTGCGCTATGGAAGTCATTTATGATCTTCGGCCCAGTACCTACTTTGTGCATACGTTTGGGGTATAGATGATGACACTAATCCGGAAAGAGATAAAGAAAGAAAATGATGAACAGTAAAGGAAGATAATAATGTTATTATCTATGTGTACGTACGATGTGTGATCATGTACGAAAGTATAGTATTATTTTGAAAGAAATTAAAGAACATTTTAACGAAAGTAAAGTATGTTTTATTTTAAAACTAGACAATGCGAACAGACATGTTTTGTAATGAATGTTTTATTAACTTGCAAAAGCATTTATATTGAAATAAAAAGTTATTTTAATGTGTCCACTGTAATATTTTGTTAAAGTTAATGTAATTATATGTTTTATGTGCGATGATGGACCCGCTGTGAGCGTCCCGGGAACGGGGCCTTACATTATGCTTGTTTAAGCACAAGGTATTTATAATGATATGCATTCACACCAAAGCACTATATGTTTTAAACCACATTCCTTCAAGTAAGTCCCATCATATAAGGACTAATCTTGTCAAGTAAATCTAACTATGGCCTTGGAATAATCGGATTATGTGTATGATTCGTTACGAATCATTTTTTGTTTACTTAAAGACTGGAAAAGTATGGTACTACTAAAGCTGTATGGGATGCACTACGAATTATGTGTGAGGGAAGCAGTGAAGTTGCAAAGATTAACAAGGATAAACTTGTTAATCTGTATGAAACATTTCATCACTTCAAAGGGGAGTCCATATCTAAACAACTGAACGGATTTGTACAGTTGGTAAATGACTTGGAAATCATGGGAGTCACTTACAAAGTCAAAGAGTTAAACAAGAAAATGTTGCACAGTCTTCCAGAGATCTGGACACAAAATGTGACCATGTTAAAGAACATTATTGATCTTGAGAGTACCAACATGGATATAATGATAGCCAAGATAGAAGCACTAGAGCTAGATGAAAAAAGCAAAAACTTTGGAGGACCCAAAGTGATTGAGGCATACAAGTTTCCATCAGAATCTCACTCTGTGGAAAATGCCTTCATTATTGAGAAGGATTATTTCATCTCTTCAAGAGATCAACTGAAAACCACTGGGTTCATTGCAACTCCACCAATTAATTATCCATCAACATCATCCCAAGCATCAGGATTCATTGCAACTCCTATAAACACTCCTGATGATACAAGATCGGAAGAACAAAAGGAAACTTACAATGCCTTTATTGCCAACTTTGAAGCCTATTTGGGAGGAAGACACACCTCAGCACATCTGATCCAGGAAGACTTAGAAGAAATGGATCCAGATGATATAGAATAAATGGATTTTCAATGGCAAATGGCCATGATTACTATGAGAGCAAAGAAGTTTATTTAGAAAGGGTAGAAAGCTCAGCCTTAGTGAAAACACAAAGCTTGGATATGACAAATCCAAAGTGAAGTGCTTCAACTGTGGCATGACTGGCCACTTCTCTAGAGAATGCAATGCCCCCAAAAGAAACAACATTCAAAGGAATTCTCAAAGCTAGTCATCCTCACAGCCAAACTCAAGCTTTCACTCCAATAATCATCAGCAGTAGTATCATCATCCATAACAACATCAATCATATCAGAATCAACCTCAACTGACAAACCAAGCTCATGGAAGCAGTCAGTCATCTACAAATGCTCTCGTGATTAAGCAAGATGGAGTATGTGACTGGAGCCTATATGTAGAGGAAGCCAAGCCTCAAATTCAAAATCATGCACTCATGGCTCACATCAACGATGGTCCATCTCCCATGCCTTCTGAGATAAAATCTAATCTATGTAGTGATAAATGCATTACTGAACTTCAAGGTTATAAAGAGCATAACCATAAACTTGAAGACAAAATAAAAGAAGAAAAGGTTAAGTTAGAGATGCTCAAGAGAGAAATAAAAGGCTTTGAAATTAAAATAAAATCTATCATCTTTGACATTGAAAAATTATATGGTGAAAAGTATACTCTTGTAGCTGAGAATGAGCAACTAACTGAAAAGTTAGCGCAATCTAAAGTTGAACATACACTTACTGAAGTGAAACTGGAAATGTTTCAACTATCTTCAGTCAAGCTACAAGAGATGCTTGATTCTCAAAAGGATCCCAAAGACATGTCTGGGATCGGGTATAACTTGTGTCCTCCACCATATAATGACAACTACACTGTCATGCCTGACTCTGTTACACTCAATAAGAAAATTGAACCTAACACTATTGAACCAAAAACAATAGTAAACCAAATCACTAATCCTCTAAACCAACCAAATGTTTACATTGAAACAAATGAGGATAAAATCAGATTAGGACACCCAATTAAAATCAAAGAGTACTCAGACAAGGCAATGAGTGTCATCAAACCCTCAAACCCAATCAAGGCAATTGTTCCTTTTGTAAAATTCATACCTACTATTTCAAAAGGTAAAAAGAAACTTGTGAAGTCAGTGAAACCCTTTGCTGAAAGCAGTTCTGATAGTGAGATTATATCTCCAAACAATTCAAGCAAATTAGACAAGGTTTCACTTCAAAAGAAACAAAAGGGCACACTGATTTCAAATGCAAAACTCTGTCAGACCCTCAATCTTCAACATTAAGACAGGGAATCGGTTTTGACATATGCAACAAAGAACATGTTGATCAATTTGAGAAAGAGGTAAAGAAAGGGTTGAAGAAACAAAACAACCCAAAAAATTTAACAAAAGTAGTGTTGTGAAGCAAACTACAAAAATGGCTGATTTTGATTCCTCCCCTAAGCAAAAGAAAGTGACTCAGCTGCAAATGGGAAAATCAGCTGAGTCTCACAAATCAAAATCAGCTTCAAGAAACAAACAAATGTATTGTGACAAATGTGATATGTTCAATCACAAAATAGAAGAATGCTTTTACAATCAATATTGCTCTATCTGCGACATCAACAACCACTCCACTAAAAACTGCTATTTTAACAAATAATATTCAGTCTGTGATATGAACAATCATAATACATCTGATTGTTACTTCAATCAAAAGAGAGTGAGAATTACTCAGAACAAACCCATCTCAGCAACATCATCTTGTAAACCCTATGTCAAGAGTCATTTGCCCACCAATCAATCTAGGACATCTAGATCACATAACGATAGGAGTAACACAAAATAAATGTGGAAGAGTCAAAGAAACAACCATCACATCATTAAGCAAATGTCTAACCTTCCAAAACCTAAAATGATTTATAACAATCAGAAATGGTTTAAATTTCTTCAAAAGAATAAAGATCAAAGATTTCACTACTCCTTTGAGTCTTCAGTTGATTTTGATGAGATGACTCTAGCAAAATATCACAAGCAATCTCCAAGGTCACCTCTAAATAGATCACAATTTAAAGGAAAGTATCGAGAAGTCACCATAATGGATAGGAATGGGAAACCTAAGACAATCATGGCTTGAGTTCCATATTCTAATTAGTTCTTTTGTGCTTGCAGGGTCATCCATATAGGTCTAATAACCTATGGTACGTGGAAAGTGGATGTTCCCGACACAAGACTGGAGATCATACCCTCCTTCATGACTTCAAGCAAATAAAAGGAACTACTGTGGCATTTGGAGGAGATTCACAAGGTGGAAGAATTACTGGTGAAGGATCTGTGATAAATGGGATGCTGAGCTTTGATAGAGTGAACTATTATGAACAACTAAACTACAATCTTCTAAGCCTGTCTCAGATCTGTGACAAGAAATATTCAACTCACTTTACCGACACTCATTGCTACATTCTAAAACCAGGATTTTAGATCTCTGAAGAATGGGTTCTCCTAAAGACTCCAACAAAGAATAACACCTATGTCTTAAACCAGAATTCTACAACACCAACAGAAGAAACATGTCTTTTGTCAAAAGCATCATTTGATGAGTCCTAGCATTGCCACAAACGTTTGGGGCACACAAACTTTAAAAACATGAACAGATTGGTCAAAAGAAACCATGTCATTGGTCTTCCTAAAAAAGAATTTCACTTTGTTGATCACTGTTCAACATGCTTCAAAGGAAAACAACATAAATCTTCTCACAAATCCAAGCTGGTGAACACAAACAATACTCCATTGAAGCTACTTCACATGGATCTGTTTGGACCAACTCATGTTATGAGCATTGGAAAGAAACAATATTGTTTGGTGATCATTGATGAATTTTCAAGATTTACATGGGTTTTCTTATTACTTCACAAAAATGAGGCATCCCAAATAATACAAGACTTTATCACAAAAATTGAAAACCAACTTGATCATAAGGTCAAAAAAATAAGAAGTGATAATGGAACTGAGTTTTAAGATGAAGACATGAGTTCATTTTGTGCACCCAAAGGCATTACTCATCAATTCAGTGCAGCTAGAACTCCTCAACAAAATGGGGTAGCTGAAAGGAGAAATAGAACAATAATTGAAGCAGCAAGAACAACGCTAGCCAATGCTAAACTTCCGATTACCTTTTGGGCAGAGGCAGTTAACACATCGTGCTTTGTGTAAAATCAAACTCTAATTATAAAAGAAAGTAACAAGACTCCATATGAACTGTTGTTTCACAGAAAACCATTTATTGAATTTTTTAAATCATTTGGTAGTCCTATCTCAATATTAAACACCCGAGACTATTTGGGAAAGTTTTCATCTAAGTCTGATAAAGGATTCTTTGTAGGTTATTCTTCTATTTCAAAGGCTTATAGAGTGTTCAATCCCAGATTAAACATTATTGATGAATCAACAAATGTTCAATTCAAGGAACACTCGTTTCCCAAATCTACAAATGATCACGACTGGTTGTTTGATATTGACTCATTTACAAAATCATTTGATCAATTTCACTTGTCTAATGCAGGAATCTACATTCAGGTGAAACTTCTTTAGGTGTAGAAAGAAGAGATGACTTTCCATTAATTCCTCCTACATATACTGAATACATGAATGAAGATGTTCCTCTCTAAGCTGATCCCATCATACAGCCATCACAAAATCAACGTGTTTCAACTAAAGGAGGTCCAAGCATGTTACCATCACATTCAGAAGATCTGTCACAGATATCAAAAATCAAAAACAAGATACTCCTCTAGCTAAAATAGAAAGAACATCAAATGATGGAAGCAATCAAAGTGCTGCTGAAGCTGAAGCAGTCAATGAAACGGAGTCTGATTATCTTCATAATTCCCCAATAGTACAAGATGAAGGTGCCTCTCACCATGATGATCTGAATGTCTCCAATTTTGATGTAACCACTACTGGTGACTCAATTCCAACCACCAAAATACACAAGAATCGTTTAGTGGAAAGCATTATTAGTGAACTTAATAAAAGGGTGACAAGAACCAAGTCAAGTATTGCAAACATCTGTTTGTTCTCATGCTTTCTTTGTCAAAAAGTACCCAAGAACATCAAAGAGGCTCTTCAAGACAATTGCTGGATTGAAGCAATGCAGGAAGAATTGCTACAATCAAGAAGCAAGAAGTATGTCAACTGGTAGACCTTCCTGAAGGACAATACCCTATCTGCACTAGATGGTTGTACAGAAACAAAACTGATGATAGAGGGATTGTCATTAAAAATAAAGCAAGGCTGGTGGCACAAGGTTAAACTCAAGAAGAAGGAATTGATTATGATGAAGTGTTTGCACCTGTTGCTAGATTAGAAGCAATAAGAATCTTTCTAGCATATTCTGCATCCATGAAGTTTATTGTTTATCAAATGGATGTAAACTGTGCATTCTTATATGGAAAGATTGCTGAAGAAGTCTATGTGAGTCAACCACCTAGCTTTGAATATCCATATTTCTCTCAAAGGGTGTACAAGCTTGACAAAACCCTGTATGGTCTTCATCAAGCTCCAAGAAAGTGGTATGAGACTCTATCAGCTTTTCTTCTTGAAAATGGATATGGAAGAGGAAAGATTGATCAGACTCTCTTCAGAAAGAGAAGAGAAAAAGACATGTTGCTAGTCCAGATTTATGTGGATGATATTATATTTGGCTCAACAAACAAGTAACTCTGTAAAAACTTTGAAGACCTTATCCATTCAAAATTTCAAATTAGTGCAATGGGGGAACTCACTTTCTCTCTAGGGGTGCAAGTCCAACAAACGACATATGGAATCTTCATCAATGTATCAAAATATGTGGAAACTATGTTGAAGAAATTCCACTTTGCTGATTGTCAATCTATCAGAAATCCTGTGGATACTAAAGTGAAGATTGGACCTGATCCAGAAGCCAAATCGGTGGATCAAACTCACTATTGATCTATGATCAGTTCACTTATGTATCTAACAGCCAATAGGCTTGACATTATGTTTGGTGTTTGTGTGTGTGCCAAATATCAAGCTGATCCTAAGGAATCTCATGTAAATGTTGTCAAGAGGATATTAAGATATCTTAAGGGCAAACCCGTTCTTGGATTATGGTATCCAAAAGAAAGAGACTTCAATCTCTCTGCCTTCACTGATAGTGATTATGGAGGATGCAACTTCAATAGGAAATCCACCTCAGGCGGTTGTCAATTTCTTAGTCCTAGACCGGTCTCCTGGCAGTGCAAGAAGCAGATAAACGTTTTGTCTCAAAAGCATAGACTGAGTATATTGCAGCTTCAGCTTGTTGCTCTCAAGTACTCTGGATTCAAAACCAGATGCTTGATTATGGTTTTAACTTCCTGCACACACCAATTCACATTGATAGCATAACAGTTGTGTTCATTACAAATAATCTAGTTCAGCACTAAAAAACAAAACAGATTGAAATCATATATCACTTTTTGAGAGACTGTGTTGAAAAGGGGTTAATCAAATTGATTCAAGTAGCAACTGAAAATCAATTGGCTGATTTATTTACTAAGGCATTTGAACCTAGTAGGTTTGAATTCCTAGTTCAATCAATTGGCATGATTAACCTTGAGTAAAACCAATCAAAACATAAAAAACAATTAAAAAACCATCATAAAATCACAAAAAGAAGTCTATTTTGATGTAAAAATAATATTTGGGAAATGATATAATTGCAGTCGTTATATCATTCACTGTGCTTAATTTCAAAATTTGAGATACTGTCAAGACTTACCAGATATTTTGGTAGGCTCAACTTGGAAGAGAAGATACATGCAGTGATGAATTAAAATCTTATTCAATGGTGAAACACTCATCTCAAAGTATAGGTATGCATTGGCTTATCTGAGTGTATGTGTGTGTAGTAACCTAAACACACTAGGTAATGATACTTTATGAATCTCTTTCACTTACATCAAGGTTCATATTTGTTTTGCTGAGCAAAGACATGATGAAACAAGCACATAGTGCAGATGTACTGATCCAAAAGATTCCCAATGAGGAACACATCCAAATTAGATGAATCTACAAAAGCAATATATTCCAAGTGAATGAACAAAAGAATCTAATCATGGATCACCTTCCAAAGTGAAGTGAAAAGAATCCCAATATGGATCATCATTAAAAGGGTCAAAGTAAAAGAATCCCAATGAGGATTAGTGAAAATGAGGTCTCATAATTTAAGTAACCTGGTAAAGAAAGTTGTGAAAAGGTTCTACCATGTATTATATAAGGATGGTTGATCATTCCATGCTCTTGTGTGTGAGGTACATGTTGAATAATTAAATCAACCAAAAACATGATAAATATCACATGCATCAAAATATCAACCTGGTATGATTTTAAGAGGACAAACACACCTTCAATCAACAAGTTCATAAACATGTCCATTTTATCATAAAGGACACACATGTGTTATGTAAGATTAATATGATCCCAACAAAAGATATACTTCTTTTCATTATTAATAATCAAAAGTACATAATCATCAAAAAGTTTCAGATCTTAAAGTTTCTATCCTAATAAGGATATAAACTTTAGGAGGAGTAATTTAAAATTTTTGTCTAATGTTTTATAAACATCTATTATCTTGAATTACTTTCCTAAGACTTCAAAACAAAACAAAAAGAAAATTTTTGTGTTAGTGCATAAGTTATACCATAGTATCTCAGCCTATGCAGATGCTTGGAAGCATAAGAAGTCCAAGATCAGTCAAACAAAGGGAAACTTGTATCACATCTGGCATACAAGTCAATCCAAGCAAAAATTGATGACCCCAACAATAGTCAATCAACTTCATAAGAGAATTCAACCAGAGACAGTTCTTTATATTAAGAAAAACCAAAACAGAATCATTAACCTTTGATTAAGTTCAAAAGTTAATGTAGGTAAGTGCATTGGTTAATGCGAGTGAAGGTAACCCATGCATATAACTAATGCGGGTAACTGTTTAAGCCAAAGTGAAACTAATGCGGATAAGGATTTTACTCTACCGCATTTGTGTCCAACAAGTATACATGAAAATTTTGAAGTGTTAAAACATATGCAGAATAAAAGTGTTCTACTGCATTTGTTAATGGGGATGATAATTTCACTTTCGTATTTGTTTTACTCTTCCGCACTTGTGGATATGTGTAACTTCAACACTTTTCATTTACATTCAAAAGGAATAAACAAGTGCTTAATCTCTTTTGTCACCATGGATGATGATTAAGTAAATGTGGAAATTTCACTCTATCGTATTTGCTATAGTGAGCAAATGCTGAACAAGTTTGATCAGCCATATTTGCTACAATGAGCAAACATTGAACAAGTTTGATCAGCCGCATTTGCTATAGTGAGCAAATGCTAAACAAGTTTGATCAGCCGCATTTGCTACAGTGAGCAAATATTGAACAACTTTGATCAGTTGCATTTGCTATAGTGAGCAAATGTTGAACAAGTCTGAACATTTGCATTTGCTACAGTGAGCAAATGCTGAACAAGCTTGAACAACGGTATTTGCTAAAGTGCACCATGCTGATGAACTTTGTTCTTCCGCATTTGCAACAGTGCATAAATGCGGATAGGTGAAATTTTAAGTATTCAAACTTCTGCATGTGCTAAATTACACAAATGTAGATGTCCAAACTCTTAAGTTTTACTCTTCGGCATTTACAACAGTACACAAATGCGAATGTATAAAGCCCGTCCGCATTTGCTACAATTTGAACTAAACTTGACCGCATTTGTTCTGAAACTTGTGAAAAACTTGTAAATGTTATTATTTGACTATTTAAAGCACATTCAAAAGGTCATTTAATACTTTTCAAATTTGAGTGGCTCTAAAGTGTGATGAGCAAAAACACACTGTTCATCTTCTTCAATCAATCATCATCTTTAACAATCAAAGATATTAGTCTCATCCATTTTGTCAACATCTTCGATTCTACTCAAATTTAGTATCGAACAAAAGGTGAAACATTTAACATTTTGTAACCTAAATGTCAAACACTTGGACTGGTAATGAACTTAGAACACTAGGTTAATGAAAAACACCCAAAATCAAACACATTTTAAGAAAAGATGAACATTTTCGACTTCAATGAGCATGCAAACTAAGAAGAATATCAACAAACAAGAAAA
>BJCM01076771.1:0-17481 GCA_018326385.1 Flaveria bidentis
CCAAGGTACTCCTTCAAACTTTACATCTCTACTGACCACAACTCTACCCTTATCTGGATCAAACATTCTGTAGGCTTTGGAGCCTGGTTCTATGCCCAAATGAACCATTGGTTTACTTCTATCCTCCAACTTTCTGAGCTGATTGCTTGGCACTTTCACATATCATTTGCACCCAAACACTCTTAGGTGTTTCAACTTAGGCTTCCTATTGTACAAATTCTCATGGGGGTAATTCCATCCAAGGCCTTAGTTGGACTTCTGTTCAACAGGAAGACTGATTGCCTTACTGCCTCAGCCCACAAATACAAAGGCATATCCATTGACTTTAACATAGATCTTACCATGCCCATCACAGTTTGGTTAATTAAGTGAATTATCAAGTGATACCTCTAATACACACACTAATCACCTATTTATAGTGTTAGTAGAACTAACTATTTACACATTAAGTCCCTCTACTTTCAAGACTTAACATATCCAACACTAAACATACAAATACAAGCTAATACAAAGAATTACAATCTAACAACAGTGTAAAATTTGTCAAATAGCCAATAGCAGCAGATTTCACTTCACTGCCACCAGAAAAAATCCTCTTTTTTCTCTTTATATTTAAGAGAACTCACCATCTTTACTCCATATTCTGGCTTGACCATCATAAGAACCGGTTGCAAGAAGTGTACCCTCACCCTACATAGTGAATTTGTAAAAGAAATGAGCCCATGCGTTTAAAAGTTCCAAACGTAGATAGAAGATTCTAGAACAAGCGTCATAAATCATAATCTAGCACTAAAAACTCACATTCCAGTCCAGTGTGGTTACATCTTTACTCTTATCGTTAGTTCTACCTCTATAGTGCTTTAAAACAGCAACATTTAGGGGCCCTTTTTGTGAATTGGAGCTACATGGTCCATCACCAACGGTCCAGATTCTAGCTGTGGAATCTCCAGACCTAAAACATATGAACAATAAAAATACAAATTTAAATGATAATTCACCATTATAAAATTTATCACATTTTCAAAAGAGAATGCACACACCCAGATGCCAAAAGAGAGCCAGCAGGACTCCATGCACATACAAAAACCTGCAACGAACGGTTAAAATAGTTCATTAAACCTGTAATCAATCGTTCATTTTCACAGTTATTAAGAAATCCAAATAATTAACTTCTATACTAAACATTAATTTACGACATTTGTTGTAATAAGTACCAGAGAACAGAGATTTACAGACCTCAGAAGTATGACCTTCTAAAACAGTGACATCCGAGTTGGGAATCAGAGAAGGCGAAGATGTTGAATTGTTGTCAATTTCCATTGGTTCCGGTCCTACTTCACATTCCAGGAAATATATTAACGCGCAATACAAAAAACTATCGGGCATGATACGAAGTAAATTCCATAAAGATAAAACAAACTATAGTCTGAGTTTTCCTTAAGGTTGTTAAACTAATCTCAAATGCTGCAACAGCTTCATGGGTCACAAAAAAGAAGTCAGCATGGTCAAAGTTACTGACAAAAAAGAAGTAAACTGGTATGATCACCTCAAAAAAGTTTGTAACTTCTATTGGTGAATAAAAGATAATTACCCAAAACAAACTTTAATCTAAAGTTGGTTACCTTTTTATGCAAATTTCCTTATCATATATAGCTGCCTTTGTTAGCAATTTGAATCATGCACAATTAGTTCTTCTTTATTAAAGTACATTACCTTCTGTGATCACGTTTTCTTCCAGTTTGACTCGTACTCTATCCTCCTCACGTCGGACATCAGCAAGATCCTCATTTTTCTTTTCTTTTTGTTTAGCCTTATCTTTTTCTCTCTCTGCTCTTTCTTTCTCCAATTCACGTTCTCTGTCTCGTATTTGTTTTTCTTTTTCCTTTTCTTGATGAATGTCAATTTCCATTTTCTTTTCTCTTTCTCTTTCTCTAACACGTTGTCGTTCCTTTTCCCTTTCTCTAACATGATCCTGTTCGATTTCCCTCTCTCTTTCTTTGGCATGTTCCTTTTCCTTTTCTTTAGAATGTTCTTTGTCCTTTTCTCTAGAAGTTTCTTTGTCCTTTTCTCTTGAATGTTCTTGCTCATTCTCCCTATTGCCTTTGTTTTTTTCTCTGCTTTTCGCTTTCTGAACATTTTGCTTCTTCTCATTGATCATTTGTTGTAGTTCATAAACATTCTTCGTTATAAGATCAATTGGTTGTATAAAAGAGAAATCTTCATCGATATCAGAATCATTCTGAAGATCCAACAAACATGTTAGTTAAAAATTTTAATATATATGATAAGCATCTCACATTCAATAAAAGTTACAAAAAAAGTCACCGTGCTTAGGTTTGCTTCTAGCTCAAGATACTGAATTCCTTTCTGCACAAATGTAATAAGAGCACCAGGTGGAACGAGATTTCCATCTATTGTACTTTTATTCAGTGCAGCCTCATAACCAAATGTGAAGGCAGTATGCGTGAAACCTGAAATAACCTAAGATGTTAACTCGAATATTCCAAAAAAAATGTAGCACAGTTATAATGACGGTCCACAATCTCTTGTAACTTGTAACGATCAATATCCCCTTTGAAAGTTAAGGAGGAAAGTGAAACTATGTTCACAAATAATCTCAAACATCATAGTTTGTGTTTCAAGCCTTGAGTAAAGTCTATATCCATATAAAGTTAAAATGAACTAAGAAAGTTGAGCACTTATACGATGCTAACAAGGGGCGTTCACAGTCTAATTCAGCCAGTTTTGACGAAACAAACTATGGTTTCCGGAGACAAGAAACTAAACGAGCCAGTTTCAGCTATTTAAAACTGACTCTTCTGTTTTGTTCTTCCAATTCTATTAAAATTCGGAATGTGATAAAGATGGTTCATGTATATAATACATACTGCATATTTCAAAAATGAAAGAAACTACATAAACAGAGATGACTAAAAAGCCATTTGAAGTTCCAAACCATCAGCCAGACCATTAAACTGTCAAACTGTCAAAATCGAACCGGATAATCCCAAATTGGCCAACCTGCTTAGGTTTGGGAGGTTGCAAAAATTACGAACACAAGAAAACCACAAATACAACTTTTTTTTCATATTAAACTCCAGGTAGAAAAGTTGATTCACAAACAAGGTTATCCAAAAGGCTGATTAACAACAAATATATTTCACTAAGATACAAATTTCAATTAAAAATTTAAAAACATTAGAACCTTCTTATTTTCTTAATAGAAAGTCACATGCTTATGATCAATTGACCATTGTTATAACATAATTCAAGTTCCTTACACCATTGAGTGCTTGATGCATCCTGAATTCGAAGGAATCATCTGACGGAAAATAAATCTAGCTATTAATCAGAAAAATTGTTACTTTTTAGTAGCCTTGCATCGAACACAGAATCTATCTTTCATCGACTTATCAAAATACAATTTTGCAACAGCCCAAAGAAAAATCAAACAAAACAATAATCAAACAGGGCTAAAATCAAACGATAAAAAGTATCAGTGATGAACGAGCCAACCCCAGAAACAGAATCTATCGAACATCGACATATCAATTGAAATCATAAAGAGGATAACAGCGATTTCTCAATTTTGAAACAACCAGTGAATCAAACGATAAATTACGGAGACTGAAGTAAGAAAAGACCTGATTCATGGAGATAACGGAAGACCAAGTAGTTCAACTCTTGTGAATTTATGTTAATCATCCTGCATCCATCAACATCCAACCCTAATTCGAATTGTTCGAGGGAGAATTGCTTGAACGAAGATTAAATTAGACGGAGCCCCAGAAGAAATAAAGGGTTTTGGTACTTTGAGGGTTATAAAAAGGGGTAGGAGGGTTCGCAAACCCGGGTTTTGAGTTTTCGGGTCGTTTAACGGGTTAGATTGATAACCATTTTTTATTTTTTAAGACCAATAACGGAAACGGTTTCGTTTCTTTGTTTTTTTCCTCCTTTGACGCATTAGTGTCAAATCAACTTTTTTCATTTACCGTGATATTTTTTAGTTTTTTTCGTTTTATATGGTTTCGTTCTTTTTTTGTTTCCCTCTTCTTTAAAAATAATATTTAAAGGTGGGTAGCGGACTAGCGGTACCGGTGAATATTCACTGGGTTGTAACTTCATGGACCATGGACGTGGTATTCCTGGGCGGCCCTGGTTTTTCCAGGGGAACTCTCACCTTTCTCTAGCATCGATTCCGTGTGCCCTAAGTTACAATTTTGGTGCCCTAAGTTACAATTTCGGTACTTGGGGCATTTCAGATAAACTAAATTTGGTGTAAAAGTTTTAATTGGTTTGTAGCGTTAAATAGTTTAATTACAAATTATGATTATCTTATATTTAAATAAAATAGTAGAAGTAAACCCTCGCATTATGAAGGAAGCGTCGATAGAATTTGGAACTTTATATAAAAACATGAACTTTAAAAAAAAAGTAATGTCAAGCGTTGATGATAAACACATTACCATGATTTAGTTAAACTATCATATTCTAGAAGTTGCAATAGGAAAACAAAAAGACTATTAAAAATACAAACTTCCAAATTGCTTTAACAACTTTACATTTTTTATTCATATGTTTGTATATTATTACACACAACAATGTTTTCAATATAATTTACACCAACACATAAATATAAATAAGTATGTCACAACGTTTTGTTAATAAATATACAAGATTCATATTTAAATTTATAATAGAAAAATAAAAAATAATAAATGTTTATATTTGATTATGTGCTTAGATAGAATTTTATGTGCTTTAAATGTTTATATTTGATTATATGATTATATGTCTTATGTGTTTATGTTTATACCTTGAAGTCTTGAAGGTGATGCATCAAAAGGTGAATGGTAAAAAAAAATAAAAAAATAAAACAAACCTCTTGGGTGTAAAAGGTAACTTTAATCTGAGGATAATTTATTGTAATTAAAATCTTTATTATTCGACACGTTCAAGGTATAAGTGAAAGTGTATGCTAACTCATTCCCAAAACAAAGATGATAGTCAATGTGTACAAATCGATTTTCCTCTTTTCAAAATTTTATTATTCCGACCTCCTCATCGGACGTCCATGACGACGGGCCTTGAATTGTTTGAATTCAATTTTTCAATGTGTATGATACTATGTATTAAGTATGGGTATTTTGTAGGAAATATTGTAGGGGGAATTTAATAAATTTTTTATGATTTTCTAGCCAAATTCGTACAAATTCTTTTTTTCTCTTTTTCAAATGAGCTTACAAATCATAATCATCTATAGGTTAGAGTATTATTTATAACATCACGATACGCTTGTACACGTCTCTTGTAGATGGGTTTCCAACTTGCCCTATTAGCATTTTTGATATGTGTATAATAACTACTCGGGGGTTATTATAACAAGGGGCATAAGATATTCTACATTTAACTAAATCAATATATAATGGTTATCATTAACAAATGACAGAAAGCGATGGGAGAATTTATCTTATAAAGAGGACCATAATGGAAAATGAGTTGCACTACCCACGTTGGTAAAAAAAAGTGAACAACTACATTAAAGTTGTTGGCAATCAAGACTCCCATAGACGGCATCAACATCCATTTGTTGTACGAAGCACAGTTCTACTTGTCCCAAAGTACGGATCCACAATTTTCATCTAAAAACATAAATTGGTATCGATGGTGTTTCAATTGAACTCCTAAAAGGTTCACTCCCGATATGGTGTCATTGATTTTCAGGAAACTCTAAACTAATAGCTATAGACCGAAAACCACAATTATCATCATGTTTAACAACTTTTGTACATGAGATGTGCAAGTGGAAAATGCATGGAATGTCATGCCTAAACTGGAAATTGTCGATCAGTTCTTCATCGCTCGTGACAAATGAATGCCTAGAAGGCTACTATGATAACCCTATAAAAATAGGGTCTGTTGGTCTTGAAGATATTGAAGTAGTAAATTCCATTGGTGGTGGCATGGAACTCATGAATAAACTATGTCTCTCATGGTCCACGCTTATAAATGAATTATGCCACGGCAAGTTCCGAGTCTTTTGGTTATCTTTTCTTGACCACCCATGAGTATTTGTTTACAAGAGGTCGCCGTAAAGTCTATTTTGGTACGGTCTAGGAAATTTCGGTAATTGTGGTAGAAGTATAACCCAGTTATGAACCAAGATAAAGGTCTCTCACGTTCTAGTTCTATGTCTACTTTTAGAAGGTCTTCTTCAGTATTAAACACCATAGGCTCTTCTTTGTTCGTTCTATCAAGAACTACCATCGACCACATCGTCTGTATAATTTTTTTTCACTTGCGATGGTTGGACCAATACATATGTTTTTCATCTCATCCATTTCTTTATAACATAAATATCTTCGATCTCCTTAATAAACTCCGGTAATATATCAAGTTTCCTTTGTAATATATTAGTTGAATCCAGTGGAATTTGAAGGCATGTAGTAAAAGAAATTAACAATTACAATGTTAAAAGGAATACAATAGAATTTTACAAGGGTGTAAATTTTTGACACGACATGAAAACACGACAAATAAAGTATGAAATTTGCAGGTTTGGCTTGAATAAAAATGGTTTCTGGTCAGATTTGATCGAACTCGCCAACCTGTAAATTTTCAGGGTTGTATTCGGGTTCACATGTCTGACATGATTTTCAGGTTCGTGCTCGTGAGTCAAGTTGGACCCGCAAACACATCTGTTTAGCACCCCTAGAATTTTAAAGCCTTTAGTAAAAATATTTATAATTTCATTACCTTTATTCAAATACTCTGGTAGCTAATAGATTCAAGGCAACCACAACAGCATAACTGGTGAATATATTACAGCCACATGTTAAGTTTGATGATTTCATAACATGTATCTTGTTGATGTCAGCAACTAACAAATCAAGAGCTGTAAGACATACAAAACCTCTTTAATGAGTCAAATAATGCTCGTTGTAGTTACTCATTCGCATGATCTTTCTTTTTTGAAGCATTCATTCAAAGATATATGATGTTGCCTTGCAATTAAATCTATATGCAGAACACGTTTATCTAGGGTTTTGTTTTAGTAGGTAATGAACCATGATGACCCTCCATTCGGTTGTTTGTATGTTGACCAAAACAAAGATTCCTGTTGAACTAGACAGAAACGAATATTTCTTTATATTTAGCCAGCCATATAGTAATCAAGTAGCTAAGAAATCCAGAAATTAAAATTAAAAACAATAAATATGAGGACTTGAGAAAAGCTTTGTTTTTAGTGGTATGAGATATTTTCAAATATGTGCTAGTGCCACTTGTATAGTAACTGAAAATCGTTCGGGAATACTTTATTTTGTACGTAAACTTAGAGCAAGTACTTTGTTCGTAACTATGACAAGCTCTATACACTTTCGAGTGCAGCTTTTAGTTCTTTTAGCACCTATTCGAAATTGTTCTCTCGCTCTTGACTAATAAACACATGAGTAATACAAAACATCTCATGGGTTGATCTACATACCACCATTAGTATCCAACTTCCGTACTTTCTTTTATGTTCCCTTTTAATTGGAATTGCCATTTCATTTTATTTGTACGAGTATGTCAATATTGATGTGCGCCTTTGTATTCTACACTACAGTTACATTTACAATGAATCTTCACGACATCATTTCACATTATTCTATGACCAATAAATGACTATAACACATCCATTCTCGTATCCTCTAGTAACAACCCCTTGAACTAAATAATCACAGGACACAAAAACCTCAACACAAAAAAAGGCATGATTAAATTTATGTTAAGCTAACCACAACTAAATTGAGATATATAATACCGTGATCGGTTTCATACAAGTCAATCTAATTGTTAGGAGATTCACCAGTGTGATCACCACCGTAATCACTGTTGGTATCACCATAGTTATCTCCGTCGTTATTACAATTACAACTGTTATTACCACCGTAATTGTTATAATATTCATCATCGTATTTTAATAATACTCACTCTTGAATATATTGTTGTTATCCCACTGTGACAGTTTAACTAATATATTTACTTAAAAATGGAAATAATAGAATTGAACAAAAAAACTATAATCGAAGGTCTATTTATAGAAGGATATTGGATTTTAATAATCTTAACTTTTCTTTATTGGCTAAGATTAATTCAAACTCAGTAAATATTTACAGACACTCCTAACTTTGAGTTTCTTTTCCTCTAACGATCTTTTACTAACTGAGAGTTAACTCCCGTTAGTTTTTTTTTGTTGAAATGTGACCAACTTTTGAGCTTATTTTTAACTCCGTCGCAACCTGGCCTTCATCAAGTCTGTTTTTTGGTGTCTAGCATTCATCTTCACCTGAAATCTACCTCTGACAAGTTAAGTGGTTCAGATTAGGAGGTGGAGATTAATGAGCTTCAGGGTACCAAAGTTTTAGGTTAGCGTACCTAATATTAGATTTCAACTATCTGCTTTGTGTTTTGACCGCATAAACAGTCCACGTCATCAAAAAACTAATGACATTAAATGGGTTAACTCTCAGTTAGCAAATGACCGTTAAAGGAAAATAAGCTTAAATTTTAAAGCGTCTATAAACATTTCTTGAGTTAAGATTAATCTCTTCCTATAAATGAAATTTTGGATTATCAAAATCCAATAACTCATTTATATATTAAGTTTCAAAGTAATCTTTCGTTGTTGCAAATAATTCGCACATAAATCAAGAAATTTTACGTCATGTCAAATAATTAACACGTATATCAGGAATTTAAAATTTCTACAAAAGCATATAACTTGTATAAGACAAAACGAGATAAACAACTCGTATAAATTTGCACGAATTGTATTTCCTGAGATGTACACGAGTCATTTGATGCTACACGACTCATGTCGCATGCGGATTTGACGGATCTGTTAATTCCAGTTTTGTTTGTCAGACTTATCACCCTATATGAGTCGTATATAACCCTTAATTAATATAAAATTTACAATCATTCCTTGTAATGTAAACATATATAGTGAAACAATGTGAACAGATGAAGCGGAATTAAGTCGCCGATAAGGCAATGATCATATATATATGCGGTGGCGCTAATCAAAATCCCACCGTCTCCCACCGCAACGCCACCCTGATACATATAGTCATATAGAACAAAGTGTAATTGAATTTAATTTATCCTCAGCTATAATTTTACGTGTACATGCACGAGTTGTTACAAAAAAAGTAAATATCGTTACTAAAACGTACACAAGACATTACAAAAATTATGAGCTAGCTAGTATCACCGACGACGGAAACGACCGTCGGTAGAAGTCATTAGTGGTTGGAGTCTGTATATGTTAATGGCCAGGGCCTCTTCTGCTTGGCCCAGAAGCCAATTTGTATGCTATTGATCTCATCTTGATTAGCTTACGATTGATGTTGTTGGTGGAGGAGACGATGAATTCCGCCGTATCTCCGCCTGTTTCTTTGCTTTCGGAAGCGTCAATGGCGGTCATGGTGGTGGTAGTGACGGCTCTAGGGTGAAGATTACGGCAATGAACCGCACTGAAGTGGGTTGTCATTAACAGAAAGATGATACTAAAGGCAAAAGAGCAGTGTCTCAATGCCATATTTGAATATTGTGTGAGCTTTGTTTGCTTAAGCGTGCCGGTCTGAGGAGGAGGTTGTGGCGGGACAATGGCGGTGGCGGTGGCGGTGGCGGAGGTTGATGACGGAGATAGAGGTTGTTGGTGTAAATATATAGGAAGAAGATGGTGTTTGGAGTTTGGACGGTGAAGGGCATTTCGAATGAATTTGACTTTATTGTTCCCACTTATGTCTTGCAAGAATGCAAGGTGTTAGTTGCATTAGCTACCCTCAACTATCGTTTCTTACAAGTATGAGGGTATGACTTTTAGTTAAATACTTAAAACTAGTATTAAGTGTGAGGGGGTGTAAAATCATGCTAAGTAGCACCAAAGATAAATCAACGTTAGTGATCATCAACCGAAACGTAGAACC
The DNA here is from genome assembly GCA_018326385.1 of Flaveria bidentis. Taxonomy (NCBI): domain Eukaryota; kingdom Viridiplantae; phylum Streptophyta; class Magnoliopsida; order Asterales; family Asteraceae; genus Flaveria; species Flaveria bidentis. The sequence continues at coordinate 9,975 of BJCM01076771.1, forward strand.
AAGGACACATCGTCGTTAGGCGAAACGTAAAACATATAAAATAATAACTAAGTTGATCTTGGACCTGCGCGTTGTGATGGTACCGTTAAATGAGAAGAAAAATAAGAGTAAAAATGTTGAACAACACACACACACTGCAGAATGTTAACTGGCAAAATGTAGACCGAAACGTAAAATGGAAAATTTTAAAATATAAAAAGTATAGGGACCAAAGTTAAAAATAAACAAATATTTGGGTTAAATTGTAAAAGATATAAAGGTATTGGGTTAAAATGAAAAAGTAAAGATTAAAGAGAATAAAAATAAAAGTTGGGTACAATCTCTAAATCATATTGTACAACCCATAATACATAAGAAAGTTGTTAATTAGTATGTATAATTTGTTGATTAATATAAAGGTAATTGAATTTGAATAATTTAAACTGTAATTCGTTACGTTGTTATGTAATCTAAACTACATTTGATTTCCACCTGGTTCAGCTGACAAGAATGTTATGTCTAGCCATTTAGCATGTAATCTGGGAGAAATTGAGTGGAAATCAAAGTGTATATCTATGATAAATATGCAAGTATAATTGTGCTTGATGATGAAAGCGAAAAAATGTCATTGGTTAAATTTTCAGCTTCTATGAGTATCATTTAATGGATTAAACATTGGATAACTAAAATCAAATTTTCCTCATCAATTTCTCTCTTAAACAATATGAGTTTGAAACATTTTTCATACACACTTCCGTATACAAATAATTCTTACTAAAGTTCACATGCAATCACATATAAAAAACTTTCGTTTGGATACTAAAACCGAATAAATTTTACATTACATCAAACATAATATCACTTTAACTAGATGGTCACTCTTAGTAACCTCCAATGTTTTGTTTGAAATGGCAAGTCTAAACTAATTATGTAGGATTGACATTGATTATGAAACAATATGTCAATGAGGGGGTTAAGTTTGCAAGAACTACCATAGTAGGTGGGGTTAATTGAAAATTACAATATTCAAAATAATATTATTTTGACCGCACATTCTTGATTCTTGTTATACATTTAGGTGGTGTGTGGACCAAATAATTTGGTGTAGAATGTCGGAGTTTTGGTGGTTTGTATTTTGTCAATTTGACTTTAGTACCGGCGACACACCACGCTTGTAATACTACACATTTGTAACTTGCTTGCATCACAATGACTTGTAAATGACGAACAAGAAAGGTTAGCATTGTGCAACAATACCTTTTACTTAGAAAATTTGTTGTAAACTATAGGTGTTAAAAAATATCCGTATCCAAACCGAATCTGTAATATCTGAAAATACGAATCCGAAATATCTGAAATTTCGGATTTAAATTCAGATTGTGTTTTTGAGAATTTTCGTATATTCGGATATCTGAATTATCTGGAATATATTTTTATAAAAAATATTAAATAAATAATATTAATTAAAATTTCTGGATATTTTAGGTATTTTATATATTTTTATAAAAACTTCAGATATCAGAAAATTTTTTTAATAAAAAATATTGTATTTTTTCAAAAATTGTTAAAAATACTTATTTTTTTAAAATTCGGATATCTTAACCCGAAATTTAGGATTTCGGATATCCGAACCCGAAATTTCGGATTCGGATAATGAAATCCGCTATCCGAAATTTTCCGATATCAGGTTTTTTACGCCCGTAGTGTTAACCCTAAACCCTAAAATATGTTCCAACATAAAATGCTCACACCAGGAGAGGCCGACTATCTTATTCTAGCTTTTTATTTGGATGAAGCCAAGCAAGCAGCACAGGATTACAATATTGATCAAGCACTTGCCCCTTGATGGGTTCAATATTGTTTTTGTTAGGGTGGTGGGGAACACATGCTGTGCTTGGTGGTGTGCCACGGCGCCATACGACAACACTCCCGCCACCCCTTTTTCACGCTGTATGACATGCCTCGTGGTACTTTCTCACCATGATGCTCACCACAAAATATATTGGAACGTTGCATTAGCTGTTGGGATGCATGCCCACCACCTAACGACTTCACTATAAATATAAACCAAATAACATATTTTTTACATCAAACTCAAATCATCTCTTCTACTCACTTCTATTGTTTTAAACATAATGGAAAGCAACAAAACAACATTGAATGAGACCGTAAGCAATTGAATAAGGCTATAAACGATTACAAAGCTCAGAGGGAGAAAGAACTGGAATAAGAAAGTCAACGAGAAGCCCTTCATTTGAAAATCACCAAATCAAATTTTGTCTTCCTAGACTTATAACAAGAACCTTTGCTCCGGGACACATTTGACCAGGACATGAAGATTTTTAATAAACACATGACAATATTCCCAAGACGATGTTGAAAATTGTCATAAACCGCAAATCGCAAATTGCCCAACTACATGGTTAAGAGTTCAATTTTTATACTTTTAGTTTAAATGTTTTTTAAGTTTAATGTTTTTTTTAATTTTTAAGTTGTTTTTATTTTTAGGTTTTAAAATTTTGAAATTCTTGTTTCAAAAAAATAAATTGTTTATTTTATGGCATGGTGTAGTATGAGTGCATCATCAAAATTATATAGTGTGATATGATTTGATATGATAACTTGTGATTGATGGTTCATGGTATAGTGGAGGTCCATGGCATGAATGTTCCTCCACCCTTATATGCATTAATGGGGTCTTCTTCATCAAGATATATTTTTTCAGGTGCTAACTCAATTTATGAGTATGGAATGGTTAATCATGAAAGTGCGTCTTTCTTCATCACGTCAATTCCCAAGAAATGTGATACATCCTCATTAGGAGAATTATGTCTCACCGGTCTCACTGGATGCATCAACAAGGCCATTTCTAAAGTCTTTGCTAACCGTATAAAGAATGTAAATGGTTCATTTATCTCCAAGTCTCAAATGACATATTTGTCTAATCGTAACATTCTGAATGGGCCCTTGGTGGTTTGGAGTAATTTTATGGCATAATAAAAATAAGAATCATTCTCTCCTTTTTTAACAATTTCAATAAAGCATTTGATTCTATAAGTTGGTCATTTTTCTTATTGTATTATGGAGTAACGAATTTCCTTGATTATCGATTATAGGAGTTGTGTTGTCCTCTCAGACATATGATTTAACATCAAAGGAATTTAGTTAGTTTCAAGGGGTGAGACGAAGAGATCCATAATCCATTTTTTATTTTTTTTTATTGGTATTGAATCATTGAATAGTTGTTCAAGAAAGTTTGACACTGAGTCGCTTTCGGGGTAACCAAATATCTAACGATCGCTCTTTTATCTCACTTAGTATTTGCATATGTTGACATTATAATGGAAAATCGTTGAAATATAATGTTCTTGACCTCATTCGGCTTATGAGAGGATTCTTTCTTGCTTCTGAATTGGGATTTAACTTGCATAAATGCAATCTTTTCAGAATTGTTGTTGTTGAACCCAAGATGGTGGAACAAATGACTAGCCGATTACACTATAAGCTTGAGTCTATCCCATTTTCTTATATGGATTGATAAACACTTGGAGCTAATATGATTTTATATGAAAATTGATGATATTTCATTCAAGTCTTTGAATCTCAGCTTTCCCTTTGGAAAGCCAAAAAAAAGCTTCCTCTTAGGGTCCACTTGTAATTATAAAATCTATTGGGGCCAAACTTGACATACTTATTTTTGTATACGATTCAATATGAATTTTATTCACAACCAAGTCAAGTTAAACATAATACAATTTTATTATTTTTATTCATAAATTTACTATTACGATATGCTTATTTTATCTATGATTTGATATAATTTTTATTCAGAACTGACCCATGTCAAATATAATATATATTTTTATATTTTAAACTATACATTTTTATACTCCATTATGAATTTATTTATAAATTTAAATCACACTGCACCGCTCAGGGATATTCCAACTAGTACATGATTATTTTAGCTTTGATATTTTTTTTATCCATAAGTACTAAATTACTAATATTTTTATTAAGTATAATTCAAGTTGTTACAAACATGTTCTAGAAAGTAAGGAGCAAATGTAATACCGTGATCTAATTAAATACCATGGTCTACATCCCTGTTCACGTATGCTCATTAGTCATTACCTTATCCTTACAATAATTGTTACTCTATCAAAACTAACGGATAAATATTTGCAGCAAAGTGGAATCGCAAGTAATTGTAACATCTAAACATTTTAGTAAGTTCACCATCAACAAAATACAAATACATAGTCAATCCAAAAAAAAACATAATTATGTTCAGGTATCTTAATGATCACATTAGACTCTAAACATGATGAAAGTATTTCCTACATTACATATCTTCTGTTAATTATATTGAATGACTCATACTTTTAATAACGAATTGTTATTTTTTTACAAAAATATGATTACCATAATAACATATGGCTGATTGCTTCTATAAAGTACCTGCCACCAAGAATACCTGTTATCCAAGCCATATGGTCTATGCTTTGACTAGCTTATGTCGGTTTTTGGGAACACTATTAATCAACATTACTAATAAGTCAGTTTTACATATCTTTTTAAGAACCTGTATCAGCACAATATTTAACAAATAAAAAAACTAAATTGATATAAAATAAAACAAATTAAAATACTTAAGATTTTATATATATATATTAACATTTCATCCTAATGTTGATTAGTTTAGTTTCATCATTGTACATAAATAATTGGATTTAACTAACATAAAGTAAAAATATAATATAAATTGTTGCAAGATAGTAGGTGTAAAAGCAATTATAAGCTTAAACCTCAACGGACCGGGGATTCAAGGGAGAAACCACCACCCTCACCCCCCTTTCCCCAAAAAAAATAAAATAAAACAATGATGACGGATCTAGCAACAACTATTATATAAAGGGAATTTTTAAAAAGTAAAAATATTAATAAATTTGAAAATATACATATTTCATGTTTTCAATTTCGTAAGAACATTCACAGCAACTTCTTTATGTTTCTTTCTATCTCTATATTATAAAGATTTTCTCTAATTTAGATCTCTATTGGGATCATTATCTTCATTTCAATCTTTAAAATTTTGAGTTTTATAAATACTAACTCTTGAAATGAAAAGAGTTACTATTCATCATCTCTATGAACATTTGTGGGTGTCTAAGAGGAAGATTAAATTATAAGATAAAAATTTAGTAAGATTATAGAAATGAGGATTAAAACAATTATGTAATAGCATTCATTTTAGAATCTTTATATCCATCTTTATCTATATTGTTTAGATTGTTTAGATGTTTAGATACTGCTTGTAGTTTGCATATGTATTCAAATTACCATCTATACATCCATATCTTAATTTTAGAGTTTTATAAATATTGGCTCTCTAAACATTAGGATCCTGTATTCATTAATCTTTATATTCTTTATGAGTGACTAGTAGAAAAGAGAAACAATAACAAGGTGAATAATTAGAAGTGAGATAGAGATACAGTTGGAGAATAATACATAATATGTTAAATAAAATTTAAAGATAAGTTTAAAAAATTATTATATTTATTAAATTATAAAATTAGAGAAGACGATGATATTGCAAATGCTATAAACTATAAAAAAATGTTAGTTATATATAAATTTACCTCAGATAATTATATTGTAATAGTACCAATATCTAAATACTTTAAATAACTAATAAAATAAGATACAAATCTTATTAACTACTTTAAGAAAAACTTTTATTACTTTGTTAAGTAAAGTGTTTTGTTTTATACGTATAATCACAAATAAAAATAATCATTTGTCCACCGCTAGTCAAATTGACATTTGTCCAAAACAAACAAAAACGCGTAGAAAACAACAAAGAAATTTAGAAACCCCCAAATCGCATTCATTTCTTACTTGTCCTCTTCGCTAACATTCAAACCCTTGTTCATCTTATATACAAGATCTACCCCCATCCCCACTCAATCACATAATACTCACAATTCACATTCACATTCACATTCACATTCACATTCACATTCACATTCACAACATCATGAACACAATCAAAAGGTCATTACCTGTCGATTTCAACGATCAGAAGACGACGATGAAGAAGAAGATCAAACAATCAGAACACAATCCACCACCACCATCGTCGTCGTCGTCCTCCGCCGCGGCGGCGGTTTTCACCGACGAAAACCTACTGTATGAGGTGTTGAAGCACGCTGATGCAAAGACGTTAGGTACGGCAGCGTGCGTCTGCCGGCAGTGGCACCGGACGGCGACGGACGAGCGGTTATGGGAGCAGATCTGCACCAGACACTGGTCATCGAGCATCGGATGCGGTAGCGATCAGCTTCGTGTTGTGGTTCTCGCACTCGGTGGCTTCCGGTGTCTCCATTCTCATTATCTACTGCCGTTATCGAAACCTAACGTTTCCATCGCAACGTCGTCGTCTTCTTACACCGTCGCCGCCGCGGCGGCGTCGACATCGGTGTGGCCGTGTCTACCGCCTCCGCCGCGTACGGTTTCTCCGGCGAAGGCGACTGAACGTAAAGCTCGTTGGGGAAAGGATGAGATCCAGCTGTCTCTATCGCTTCTATCGGTTCGTTACTTTGAAAAGCTGAATTATAGCGATCGGAGGATATGAAATCGATCGGGATGTTAGTGTAATTTGTGATTTTTGAGTTTTTTAGTTGTTGTTAGTTGTGGTTTTGTAGCTTGAGATGGTGGATCTGATGTTGTTTACGCGGTGGCGTTGATGAATGTTTGTTAGGTCCGACGGCGTCTCCGCCGGTGGTGGTGGTGGTGGTCGCCGGAGAAATGAAGACACGCGTGTAAAAAGGGAAAAGGTGGGTGAGGGATGTGTCGTATTCCATGTTGTCATTATGTATAAAGACAAATTAGATAAAAGACAAAAACAAAAACAATTATGGGTCATCAATTCTTTTTATTTTTGTGTACTTTTAATTTTAATTTTATTGATGAACATACTTTAGAGTTTAGACTTTAATTTCACATTTATATACGTAATATTTGTTTATAACCTTTCATGTATCGGAGTGTAAAAGCATATTGCTTATTCATATCTTATAATTAAATTAAAAACTAGTATTAAACACTCGCGTTGCCAGGGTGTAAAACCATGCCGAGAATCACCAAAGACACGCCAATGTTAGTGACCACTAACTGAAACGTAAAACCACAACTAACAACAACAAAATTAAGTGTAAAAACATTGAACTAAACAAATTTAATATAAAAAGTATATGAACCAAAATTAAAGTAAAACATATCTGGGCTAAATTATAAATGATATAAAATTATTGGGTTAAAATGAAAAAGTTAAAGACTAAAAAAATAAAACAAAAGATAAGTACAACCTTTAAAATATGTTGTATAACCCATAATAAATAAAAAAGTTAGTAATTAGTATCTATATAATTATTATTTTTATTTTTTAGTTTTCAATTATATTAATTTTAATAATTTTATCATTATCAAATTTCCTCACTTCATTTACAACCATTTTCAGAAA
>BJCM01076776.1:0-12119 GCA_018326385.1 Flaveria bidentis
TCGTGTTCTTGTAACTTAAGATATGCTTTGTAACGCTTGTAATAGAACCTGAGAAAGCAATATACTGCAATCTTGAAAACCCATTTCCTTGTGTTGTGTTCTTTTGGTTCTGTCTCATTAATTACTTGTGTTCTTAGTATCATCTTGTGTGGTTAATCCAGTTCACTATTTGATTAAGTTTGAGTCACTCTCCTCTTTGTGTTGTTGTGTTGTAATTTGCAAGCCTTCAACGGTCCTGCAGTATCTCAACTTAAAGGAAACCAAACATAAGTTACAAATTCATTGTTTTAGGGGAGTTATCTCGTTACCTTTTCTCGGTTTTAAATATTAATCATATTGAAGACAATATGAACTTTAAGTGTGGGGATGGGAGTAATGCATTTGACTTTGCTAAAAAAAAGTCCAAATTTAAAAAAATTATAAAAGATCACTTAACAATTAATTTTTGTGACAAGAAACCAAAAAAATTTAAATTAAGTTTTTGATCCAAATTATAACTATATGTTTTTGGGAAATAAATAAGTAAATAAATGACATCCCAATAAAAATTGAAGATGTTTTCTTGTGGTATACTTAAAAGTAATAATGTAGTTAAAATATTTAGTCATGTAAAATGAAACACTTTTACCCAGTTCCATCCGTATGTGAGTTTACTTTTTAGCCTTAAACAGCTTTAGTAATTGCAATTTTATTTTCATTTTGGATTTAATTGATGGTGCCTTATGATATGTGTGATTAGAACTTTCTTTGTGTATACATTTCAAGACCTTAATTAGTATTTGTTGCATAAAAATAAGTTAGGCATTAGGAAACCTTAACTAATCAAACCGCAATCATTTTTACTTTATTTCCCTTATCCAAACGTCAATCCTAGTTAGCCCCGTTGAGCTTAAACGTTTTTGTTTCTCAATCACCCGAACCACCAAGTCACTTAACCAAAAAGCCTTCGATAAAACCCATATTCTCATTAAAGACACGTTTTTTGCTTATATAAAAACAATTTGGTCTTTTACCAGCAGACCTAAACGAATTTGGTCTTATTGTTCATCCACATTTCTTATTGTTCATCTGCATTTCCTATTGCCATCCGTATTTCCTATTATTCATCTGCATTTCTTGTTGTTCATCCACATTAACTTGTTCTTCATCCGCATTAACATGTTGTTCATCCGCATTAACATGTTGTTCATCCGCATAAACTTGTTGTTCATCCGCATTAACATGTTCTTAATCAGCATTACATTCAGTCGCATAACTTTCATCCGCGTTTCCTCTTGCTCATCCGCATTAGCAAATGTGGATGAGTTAGACTCAGAGGGTCATCCGCATTAGGAACACTTAAACAGTTATTCTAAAACTTAGACACATGAGCCCTATTTGGGTGCATGAGCAGCCCCATTCGCACCTAAACATCACATTTTAGTCCCCAAACCTCACCTATAATGTTCTAAGCTTAAATCTTAAATTCTAAGCTATAGAAACACAACCATAACAACATCAAACACATACATATCCCAAAATCAAACCCCACCCACAACATACACACATACATACATACGGGTATAAAACCCAACTTTATAAAAAAGTTCACACATGCATTTCCAGCCCTAAAACAGTTAAAAACATGTAAAAGAGGGGTTCTAGAACTCACCTTTATAGTCTCTTTGGGTAAGAATTCCTTCTAACCTGTTCGCTACAAGTTCACACCTAGAAACGCACTAGAACACACACCCGAACACACACAAACACACATAAGCATATAACCGAGGATGAAACCAGTTAAGAACACCATACACACACGAATTCTTACCTTGAATTCGCACTTTTGCTCTTGTTCTTCTTTAAAATCCGAATTCTACACTTTCTCTCTCTAAAACATCCGAATGTTGAGTATGTGTGTATGCTCAAGGGCGGCCATACCACCTTTATCAGCAACTTTTAAACTTTTTGTCCTTTTGGACACTTTTTACCCCTCAACTTGGGTAAAATATCTTTTCTTTCATTTTCTTCACTTTATTCTTCTTTCTTTATCTTTTATAAATAACCGGGTGTTACAGTTTATGAACTAACTCTTGAATTTTTATCATATTTTAGATTTAGAATGAAAGACTTTAACCCTTGGGATGATAATGCAGTTTTATTCTGCTTGGTGGTCATTGGCATAAGACATCCATTGCCTTATTCGGTTTCTATCTCGGAATCTACATGAAACAAGAAATGGAGGAGGAAGCAATATCAGGAATGCCAGCATACCACACCTTTCCAGACGAGGAAAGTAAAGACGTAGAAAGTGGTGCCATACGGAGAGCATTTTGGGAAAAGAATGGAACCGGGGGTTTCAACTCGAGTAAAATGAAAAGCAGCCAGATACGAGACCCGTTGTTGCGATACATTCATCAGTTACTTAGCCATTCCATAACAGCTCGTGGTCAAAGTGATGGAGTTGATAATTTGAGAACTTGTTCATTTTATATTCTATGGTTAATTAGTTGCTATGCAATAGGGGTATTTGTTTTGTAATCTTTTTGCCAGGAATTTGATTGCAGGTGCTCAAACACCCATGTTTGGAGGAAGTTGGATTCTGAACCTATACGAGAGTTATGGATTTAACATTAATGGAACTGAAGGAGTGATGTTGGGGCTGCTGGACTTGAGCATTTGCACAAGTATGTATATGGTGAAAAATCTACCAAATGGGCAACCAAGGTTAATGCCTAAAAAAAATTTGGGATCTGGCGGATCCTGAGGAAATCATCATTGTCCTTGATATGCCAATACCGCAAGAAGGATCTGGAGTGGATCTTCAAGTTCACGTACTAGAGAATTCCCCACCATGTTAGACCATTATGAATCAATCCAAACCACTAGCGACCATGCAAGATGATCATTTGAATATGCCAAACAAGCTTTCAACCGAGTCGAAGATTTGTATTCCCGAGTAGATAACCTGAGCAATGAAATCACGTACATTAGGAACCAAATGTATCATGAGTGGGGGATATCCACCACAAAGCCCTTGAAAACTATATTATTTTCGGAGCCCAGGAATAGTTGTTTCGTGCCAATCTATCTTTTAATTTTTGTTGTTTTACGTTTATTTTATGTGTTTAGGACTTTACTACTTTCAATAAATTGGTGAAATTTCATGTGATCCTGAGGAGTCTCTCAACTTAAAGGAAACCAAACATAAGTTACAAATTCATTGTTTTAGGGGAGTTATCTCGTTACCTTTTCTCGGTTTTAAATATTAATCACATTGAAGACAATATGAACTTTAAGTGTGGGGATGGGAGTAATGCATTTGACTTTGCTAAAAAAAGTCCAAATTTAAAAAAATTATAAAAGATCACTTAACAATTAATTTTTGTGACAAGAAACCAAAAAAAATTAAATTAAGTTTTTGATAAACCAAATTATAACTATACGTTTTTGGGAAATAAATAAGTAAATAAATGACATCCCAATAAAAATTGAAGATGTTTTCTTGTGGTATACTTAAAAGTAATAATTTAGTTAAAATATTTAGTCATGTAAAATGAAACACTTTTACCCAGTTCCATCCGTATGTGAGTTTACCTTTTAGCCTTAAACAGCTTTAGTAATTGCAATTTTATTTTCATTTTGGATTTAATTGAGGGTGCCTTATGATATGTGTGATTAGAACTTTCTTTAGGTATACATTTCAAGACCTTAATTAGTATTTGTTGCATAAAAATAAGTTAGGCATTAAGAAACCTTAACTAATCAAACCACAACCATTTTTACTTTATCTCCCTTATCCAAACGTCAATCCTAGTTAGCCCCGTTGAGCTTAAACGTTTTTATTTCTCAATCACCCGAACCACCAAGTCACTTTACCAAAAAGCCTTCGATAAAACCCATATTCTCATTAAAGATACCTTTTTTGCTTATATAAAAACAATTTGGTCTTTTACTAGCAGACCTAAAAGAATTTGGTCTTATTGTTCATCCGCATTTCTTATTGTTCATCTGCATTTCCTATTGCCATCCGTATTTCCTATTATTCATCTGCATTTCTTGTTGTTCATCCACATTAACTTGTTGTTCATCCGCATTAACATGTTGTTCATCCGCATTAACTTGTTGTTCATCCGCATTAACATCTTGTTAATCCGCATTACATTCAGTCGAATAACTTTCATCCACATTTCCTCTTGCTCATCCGCATTAGCAAATGTGGATGAGTTAGACTCAGAGGGTTATCCGCATTAGGAACACTTAAGCAGTTATTCTAAAACTTAGGTGCGTGAGCCCTATTTGGGTGCTTGAGCAGCCCCATTCACACCTAAACATCACATTTTAGTCCCCAAACCTCACCTATCATGTTCTAAGCTTATGTCTTACATTCTAAGCTATAGAAACACAACCATAACAACATCAAATACATACATAGCCCAAAATCAAACCCCACCCACAACATACATACATACATACATACGGGTATAAAATCCAACTTTATAAAAAAGTTCACACATGCATTTCCAGCCCTAAAACAGTTAAAAACATGTAAAAGAGGGGTTCTAGAACTCACCTTTATAGTCTATTTGGGTAAGAATTCCTTCTAACCTGTTCGCTACAAGTTCACACCTAGAAACGCACTAGAACACACACCCGAACACACACAAACACACATAAGCATATAACCGAGGATGAAACCAATTAAGAACACCATACACACACGAATTTTTAAATTGAATTCGCACTTCTGCTCTTGTTCTTCTTTATAATCCAAATTCTACACTTTCTCTCTCTAAAACATCCAAATGTTGAGTATGTGTGTATGCTCAAGGGCGGCCATACCACCTATATCACCAACTTTTAAACTTTTTGTCCTTTTGGACACTTTTTACCCCTCAACTTGGGTAAAATATCTTTTCTTTCATTTTTTTCACTTTATTCTTCTTTCTTTATCTTTTATAAATAACCAGGTATTACAGTTTATGAACTAACTCTTGAATTTTTATCATATTTTAGATTTAGAATGAAAGACTTTAACCCTTAGGATTATAATGAAGTTTTATTCTGACTTGGTGGTCATTGGCATAAGACATCCATTGCCTTATTCGGTGTCTATCTCGGAATCTACATGAAACAAGAAATGGAGGAGGAAGCAATATCAGGAATGCCAGCATACCACACCTTTCCAGACGAGGAAAGTAAAGACGTAGAAATTGGTGCCATACGGAGAGAATTTTGGGAAAAGATTGGAACCGGGGGTTTCAACTCGAGTAAAATGAAAAGCAGCCAGATACGAGACCTGTTGATGCGATACATTCATCTGTTACTTAGCCATTCCATAACAGCTCGTGGTCAAAGCGATGGAGTTGTTAATTTGAGAACTTGTTCATTTTATATTCTATGGTTAGTTAGTTGCCATGCAATAGGGGTATTTGTTTTGTAATCTTTTTGCCAGGAATGCGATTGCAGGTGCTCCAACACCCATGTTTGGAGGAAGTTGGATTCCGAACCTATACGAGAGTTATGGATGTAACATTGAGGGAACTGAAGGAGTGATGTCGGGGCTCCTGGACTTGAGCTTTTGCATAAGTATGTATATGGTGAAAAATCTACCAAATGGGCAACCAAGGTTAATGCATAAAAAAAATTTGGGATCCAGCGGATCCCGAGGAAATTATCATTGTCCTTGATATGCCAATACCGCAAGAAGGATCTGGAGTCGGATCTTCAAGTTCACGTACTAGAGAATTCCCCACCATGTTAGACCATTATGAATCAATCCAAACCACTAGCGACCATGCAAGGATCTGGAGTCGAATCTTCAAGTTCACGTCCTTTATTTCCCTTATCCGAACGTCCCCCGGAATCCCGAACAAATTTTCAACCTTATGTTCGACGCAAGAAAGAAATTGTCAAAAAAAGAACAAGTTCCACCATTTTGTGGAATCTCAAAAGTTGTTATAAATAGTCGGACAAAAAGATATGAAAGATGCCCGAACTGTGGAAATTGGTCCCATAACGGGAAATGCAAAAAGAACCAAACCGAGTCTTAATACGAATACACAGATCTGATCTTATTGGATGCTATTAGGCTTCAAGTCAAACAATCCTTACGAAAGGAGAGTTTTGTGTAAGAATTCCAATAAGTCAGATGCAGTCAAAATGTTCAAAGCATCCAAAGTCTCTCTGCATGCATGAACCAAAGAACTGAAATAGAAATACTTCGAAAGTTTTACATCTTGCACAAGAAATATTATAAGTGTAAAATCTTCCAAAGCCAAGACGAACATCTTCCGAAGCCAAAAGTGAAGTCTTTCGAAGCTTCAAGACAAAGTCTTCCGAAGCCAAAGAATAAAGACAAATTTCTTCTAAAATACTTTTATGAACATGCTTTTATCTAATGTACTTTTCATAAAGCTTGACCACATTTCCGCTGCAACTCTATTTGACTCACCAACTTTCACAAGTTGGTGAAAATGTCCATGCTTTTGGGAACTATACATTGAGGTTTTGAGTCTGAGCTTTCTACTTTATGTACTCAATCATTTTTGTAATATATTAGATGTGAGCTATGCATGTCAAAATCACTAGTCAAAAAGCAATCTGCCTTTTGACTCTACATTTGATTTTGTTGTCTAGTCTTATGTATCTAGCTGGCCTTCAAAGTATGGCTGGCTGTAGGATTTAGTATATGTATTTAAAGTACTTGTAACTTTCCATTATGCTTATGTAACACTTTGTAATAGAACTTGAGAAGCAATATACAACATTCTTGAAACCCAAATACTTGTGTTGTTTTGCTATGTTCTTCTGTCTCTCATTTACTTGTGTTCTTCGCATCTTTTATTCTAGTTAAGAAGTTCCCTGTTTGATTTGTTTAGTGTTTTAAAGAAGTCTCCTAAATTGTGTTGTTGTGTTGTAAAGTACATCACCCATTCTAACGGTCCTGCATTTGGTATCAGAGCATTTGAGGCTCTTGATATAAGATTTCACCATCTTAATATCACTCACACACACAAAACACTTAACATCTCAAATGGCAGCTATCACTAAGGATGATGTGGAAACTAGAACTATGACAAAGTCTCCACTGATCACTCCTGAAGACTTTGATACTTGTTGTCAAAGAATGGAAGGCTTTATCAAGTCTCAAGACTCCCGGATGTGAGACTCTTGTTGGGACCGTGTACGGAACGGAGTACTAACTGATTTACGTGTATACCAACCAGAAATAATCAGTATGCAATAATTAGTGGTCTAGAGTGGTCAACTGAAAATTTGAGTAGAGTAATGGTAGAGTCGTGTGATTTGGGAGCGATTTAGGAGTGATGAATGACTGCGACCTACTCCCCCTCTATTGATACTAGGGTTCCCTTCAGTCGTGCGACTGATCCCAGTTGCATACTTGATTCGTGCGACTGAGGGTCAGTCGTGCGACTAGCACAGTCTGTCACCTTCAGTCATGCGACTAGCACAGTCTGTCACCATGTCATTTGGGCTCATTCGTATAGGCCAATCGTACGACTTGTCCATACTCATGGTCTAGTCATGCGAATGGATCATACTCATGATTTTGACTTTATGATCATTTGATGCTTAACCCTTTTAACTATAGATAAAACATTTTGAACATTTGATCATCTCAGACATGATCATTTTGACTTAGAAACTCTTGATCACTTCATTCGTGTTCCTTTTAAACAAAACACATTTTGTCACCTCAGACGTGACCCATTTAACATTTGAAAACACGTTTGGTCACCTCAGACGTGACCCTTTTAAGTGATTAAATCCCAGATTGAATTCCACGACATAGTCCGACATATAAACCTAAATTGACTAAAAAGTTAAACAAATTAAAAGAACTAACATTAAAAGACAAAACTAAACATGTTTTTGTGATTTTGTGTGAGGAGGAAATCCTAATATAGATATCTAACAGAATTCTTCCTAGAACACTACAACTTCAAGTTATTATGACCATAACTGTTACGATTCATTATGGAATCATACAGGTATTTCAAATCATTGAGGACATGTTACCAAAATTTTTTGATGCTAGATTCTTGTTTTCATCGAGAGTCATTAGCAAGTTTAGGAAATCATATTGGTACTATAAGATGCACACATTGATTTGGACTTTCAAGAAATGCAGCCACAA
The DNA here is from genome assembly GCA_018326385.1 of Flaveria bidentis. Classification (NCBI taxonomy): domain Eukaryota; kingdom Viridiplantae; phylum Streptophyta; class Magnoliopsida; order Asterales; family Asteraceae; genus Flaveria; species Flaveria bidentis. Next base: position 8,141 of record BJCM01076776.1, read on the forward strand.
TAATTGCCAGTATACGTGTCCACTTAAATCCATACACAGACTTTTGACACAAATTGGTGATATATTAAGTTTAATTAGTTCAACCAACATTTGTGGATCCCACACTTATATGGTAATCAACATTCCTCAGGAGATTTTTAAGCGGTCTACGGGTATTTTGACAAGAAGAACTATTCTTAGAGCTTTCAGAGAGAAGGCAAACCTCAGGTCAGTGCCACCGCACAACAGAGAGGCGGCAAACAACAATGAACTCTTGAATATCTAGGTTATGCTTATCCTCGGGTCAGTGCCAATGCACAACAGAGAGGCACACAATCTATCTTCTTGTTAGAGCATAAATTTTTCTTTTTGCACCTAACGCACCAACAACATAGGTTATTAGCTTGATTGTGTTTATTTTTCAATTTTTTTCGTTCTTTGCCCTTTTTGTGGTCATGCGCACACATTTGTAGCGTTTATTTGCTCGTCACCCCTTATTGGAAATAACTGATTGTGTTAACCAGTGATAAGATGGGAACCCACAGTTAGTTGAACAACTTAGTTTATATTGAATTCACCAGTAAGGTCTAATAATCTATTGTGTTGAATCTACCAACACATCATGTAGTGGTCTAACAACCTCTAGATCTACTTTCTTTGTATTACCTTAGTAGTAGCCAGTTTTACTATCATTTTTCCTTTTATGTAGCTCAGACTTCTCAGACTTTTACTTTGAACTTCGCATCTAATTCAATTTGATCTTTTAAAGTCCCGAATGCTATGTTCCTGTGTACTATCAGTTTCCATAGACATTGAATCAGTTTCACAGATCCGATCTCATTTCTATCAGCTAGCCTTTCCTCCTCCCACAATTTTTTGTTAACTTAACCTATTCTCCCCCTAAAATTATAAAACCGAAACTAGTTTTGCGTTTTAGGATTTTAATAGGCGAACAAATAAAACACTAAAATTAATTAAATAAAATAGAATAAAATATAAGAAAAATGGACTCGAGGCATTGGACTAAACATGTTCATCTTCTGGAACGACATCAGTTTTAAACTTTTTATCACCGTTGACCTCTAACAGATATAGAAAACGTGGTTTATCAAAGGCTTTTGGGTAGAGGTTAGCGCGTTGGAAATCCATATTTATTTTAACAACATTGATTAGATTTTTTTCAAAACAATCATGTATAAAGTGATATTTAATGCCGATGTGTTTGGTCTTAGGATGTTAGACAGGATTTTTAGTAACGGCTATTGTAGCAGAATTATCAACAAATATAGGGGTGTTAGAAAATTTCAAACCGTTGTCCCGCATCTGCTATTGAATCCAGATGATTTAAGAATAGCAGCTTGCCGCAGCAACATATTCAGCTTCACAAGTTGACAATACAACTAATGTCTGCTTTTTACACTGCCACGTGACTAATCTTCTCCCAAAGAATTGACAACCTGCTAAAGTGGATTTGTAGTTCATTTTGCTGCCGCTGTAATCCAAGTCACTGTACGCTTTAGCTCAAAATCATCGTCATGAGGATACCACAACCCAAGTGTTGGTGTACCCTTCAGATAACGAAATATCCTCTTGACCCCTATAAGATGGTTAACTTTTGGTTTCGCCTGATATCTTGAACAAAGACACGTTGCGTACAGGATATCAGGTCTTGAGGCAATGAGGTACATATGGATCCAATCATTCCTCGGTACATGATGGCATCAACCAGATCACCATTCACATCGGGTGCTACATCATGGTTTGTAGCAAGTGGAGTCCCAGCTGCGGAAGCATTCTCCATGTCAAACCGACTAAGAATATCCCCTACATACTTGGTCTGATGTAGAAATATCCCCTTTGGTGTTAGATCCACCTGTAACCCTAAAAAGAACTTCATCTCTCCCATGGCGCTCATTTCAAATTCTGCCTTCATTACTGCTTCAAATTCCTTACATAAGTCTTCATTCTTGGAACAGAAGATTATGTCATCAACATAAATCTGAACAAGCAGCAGATCACCATCCTTTTCTTTGATGAACAGTGTACAATCAATTACACCTCTGCAAAATTTGTGTTTCACAAGGTGAGTTGAGAGTTTTTCATACCATGCTCTTGGGGCTTGATGAAGCCCGTAGAGAGCCTTATCCAGTTTGTAAACTCTGTCCCAATGATATGGATCCTCAGATCCTTCGGGGTGACTGACATACACTGTTTCCCAGATTTGACCATGAAGAAATACACTCCTTACATCCAGTTGATGGACTTTGATCATCATGTAAGAGGCATAGGCTAGGAAGATATGGATGGCTTCCATTCTTGCCACAGGTGCAAATACTTCATTGTAATCAATTCCCTCTACTTGTTGAAATCCTTGAACTACAAGTCGAGCTTTGTTCCTAGTTATGACTCCTTGGTCATCTTTCTTGCATTTCAAGACCCACTTGGTGCCAATGACCTTAGCACCCTTAGGTCTATCTACCAGTATCCATACACCTAACTTCTTGAACTGAAGAAGTTCTTCTTGCATGGCAGTCACCTATGCCTCATCATTTAGGGCTTCACTAACGTATTTTGACTCAAACTGAGACACAAAACAGCGGTATGCACCATCATGAAGATATCCTTTTTCCATTACTGAGGCATAATCAACTGAATACAGCGATTTCTTGTCTGAACTCCTGATCTGACATCCCCAATGACATTGTCGAGAGGATGATAGACATTTAGGCGTGATCCAAGAGTGGTGGGAACAACTACCTCAGAATTAAGATTATGAACGTTTGGTTCTGTATCTAAGGCAGTAGGAGTGTGAGGTTCCAAAGACTCAGAGGCATCTACGTCAAATGCTTGTGGACTTGTAGTAGTAGGAACCTGTTGCTCCTGATTGTTCTGATCATTCTCCATGGCTTCATCGTCAGAGGAGGAGTCACTAACCTCAAGTGCCCCACTTGAATGGTTAGGCGATTCACCTTGTGAGCCAGATGATGTTGAGTCTTGTGATGGTGTGTTTAAGAAATCATACATCATTTTGGTTGCAAAGTCATCGTCAGAAGTGGAGAGATGTATGTTAAAGGACTTGAAGAAACCATCATAATCGAAAAAGAATGTGGGTCCTTCTCCTGCAGGAGGGGTGGTGTATTTCTGAGTGTCCAGGTTACACCACACTTCTACTTGACCCGTTGAGTTGTTGTAAACTCTCTTATTCAGTATGTTGTATCCCAGAAAGATTCCCTCTTCAGCCTTCTCGCTGAACTTGCCTTCCTAAGTTTTCTTCAGTAGGGTGCACGGTGCACCAAACGGTTCGAGATACTCTAGATTTGGTATACGTCATTGAAGTAACTCGTAACACATCTTGCCATGACGTTTTACCACCAGAACTCGATTTAACATGTAACACGCATTGGCAACTGCCTCATTCCAAAATTGGATGGGCAATTTCGAGTCTACTAGCATTGTTCGTGCTGTCTATTAAGCTGTGATTCTTTCTCTCAGCAACGTCGTTCACCTGAGGAGTGTAGGCGGAAGTGAACTGGTGCACAATTCCTTTTTCTTTGTAGAAAGCCTCCATTCATTGGTTCTTGAACTCTGTTCCGTTGTCTGAGCATACTTGTCTTACTTTCAGCTTGTAGAGTGACTCCAATGTAGTTACGAATTCTTTGAATGACTCAAATGTTTCTGATTTTGATTTCAAAAACATCACCCAAGAGAATCTTGAGTAGTCATCTGTAAATACATAGCAGTGCAAGTCACCTATGATGCATCTTATACTGACTGGACCAAACAGATCCATGTGAAGAAGCTCAAGAGGCAATTCAATGGAATGAACCTTCTTTTCCTTATAAGACTTCTTCGTCTGTTTTCCTTTCTTGCAGGCGACACAAAAATCTGGGAGTTGGAAGTTTTTGACGTTTACTCCACGCACTAGATCATTTTGGATCAAGTGGTTCATCTTCCGTGGATTGATGTGTCCCATTCTCCTATGCCAGGAGATAGAATCCTT
>BJCM01076787.1:0-11984 GCA_018326385.1 Flaveria bidentis
TATGTAAGGCCTCGTTCCCGGGATGCTCACAGTTGGTCGATCGTCACACATGAAACATACAAATACATTTAACTTTCGTAAAACCTTGCAGCGAAATTATCAAAATAGACATCTCATTTGATTATAAAAACTTTTGCAAAACAATACATCGTTATCAAGTTACAAAATACATATTGTATTACATCACAAAAGCATTACAAATATGGATGTCATCCAAAAGAGCTGAGTAGCCATCTCGTGCCATCCACAGGAACATTACCCGCCAACTGGAAACACATAAAAATCAGCGTTGCTGAGTGAGTTCTAGTTTTAAAATAAAACACACTTTATCTTTCGTTCAAAACCGTTCTTTACTTTCCTTCAAAACGTAACAGGTTTAAAAATGTGATCACACATCGTATGTACACATAGATAATATTTAGTATCTTCATCATCGTTCGTTTCGTACTTTTATTATCTTTTTGTTTTCATCTAGGTCCTGTCATGTGCTTAACCCTCCTCTAGAGCACCAAGCAATTCATCTAGGGTTAAGCGACAAGGAACCCATACGTATGGTCAATCACAAAGACTGAACTCCTGTGTGCATCCTCATGGGGTATATAACCCACACACAGTTGAGCTGACAACCCCTCATTGGATGTTAATCTCCATACATTTGCTTAATCACACGGATTAAGTCCCAGTGTGCATCCTTATGGGGTAGCTAACCCACACACGGTTGAGCTAACACTCCGTATTGAGTGTGAACCTCCATACATTTGCTTGCAAATCTTTCTTACATTCGTTCATTCATTAATGCATGCATTTTTCATTTCGTTTCTCTTTTTATTATCTTCCACTTTACGTTACATAATACTTTCATTTCATTCATTAACATTCAAGGTAAAGGCACGGGAAAATAAACATACATAATAAGGAACACAACATCACGGTCAACATCATCATACCGGGCATCATACATACATAACATATATCATGCATGATCATACAACAACATCACCCATGACCAACATAACCTCTATAGCCTCAAAAGTCATCTTACACAAACTCCCGGGAATCTTCCACATCAAAGCTTACATCTGCACTTTCCCCCGATAGTCAGTAATTAAACTACATTCCCTCGGGTACACAAACCCTACTTGGGTGTATGGGCACCCTTCAGTCGCATGGCCTCCCAGGCGACTGAACACTTAGGTGAATGGACATCAGGCAAATGAACCCTATGCGAATGGACCTATGCGGATGGAAACCATGGGCGACTGAACCCAATGCGGATGAGTACCCAGGCGTATGGACCCTCAGTCGCACGACTCACATGCGAATGAGCCTAATGCGGATAAATTTCATGCGAATGGACCTAATGCGGATGGACCTAGGCGAATGGACCCTCAGTCGAATGAGTCCCCATGCGAATGAGCCTCAGTTGTACGACTCACAAGTGAATGGACCTCAGTCACACGACTCACATGCGAATGAACCTCAGTCGCACTCCTTTCGGCCTTATGGCCTCAGTCGCATGCCATTCGGTCGCCTAACCCTAACTGATACAGAATGCAGTTCATCCCAAACCCAATCTGCACTTTTCGGCCTCCAAACCCTTCCAAACTCGTTCTAAGCCCAAATCAACCATCCTAAACCTTAGAAACACATACCACAACACCATCCAAGCACACACAAGCCCGAAAACAAACTCCACTCGCATCACACACAAACACACACATACGAGTTCAACACACATTTTACGTTGTGAAACTTGATTTTAAATAAATTCTTTTTTCATCAAAACACACACAGAGACAATTGAGTCACATAGTGTAATTGGAATTTCCAAAAGCATTACATTTGAAAAAAGGTTAGCAATATATTATATTCAACCGGAATAAGTTTTAGTTTAAACTTACACCATAATAATAAATTAAAATAAGTTGTATTTATAATTGAACAAAAGACTACAGCTTTTAAGTTATAAAAAAACAAAACAACAAAAATAATTATAATTATAATCACAAAATAATAATCAAATTTGAAACAAAAACAGTCGAAATCGAAGGGAGTTCACACGTCATGCAATTTGACTTGTACACTATGCATTAATTGTTTGCTCTTTGGCTTTTAACGTATTAGTAATACCTCGTACTTTTCAATTATTAATCAAAAAAAATTTAAAAGGCAAGTGGTATATTTTTTAACTCTAAAAATTTCATTAAAATTAGTAGTGAGCTAGCAAAAAAAAAACATTACATGAAGAAAGAAGATATATTAAAAAAAATAAAAAATTGCCCCAATCTAAACAACTAAATTTCCCCGTATATTTTATCCAAGTGAACGATGAAACTAATACATCTTCGAATATCGCATCCACTCCTCTATTGTCATCCTTGAAAACACGATCATTCTTCCGTATCCACATGTGCCAAATGGTAGCATAAAGAATCATCATTTTTTTTATAAAAAAACTTGTCACCATAGATGTTAGTAGGAATATGGAGCAAGCCTTGAACATTATCCTGGTGAGCTTACATCTACACCAAGTTTGAATTTTGTCCTACTAAGATTTCACCATAGAGCATCCAATCAAGAAATGGTCTTAGTATTCCAAGTCATGTCCGCAATGTTTACATGCCGCAAATGACAACAAAACATTTGTTTTTGATAGATACAGAAGGGATGGAATTCACCCCTAAACCGCACGCCAAACAGAGAATGTGATCTTATTGTAATCTAATTTAGCCAAACAAAATTCACTATAGAAGACGAGCTTTAGTATTGTTTTCTTTATAAGTTGCCACTGAGAAGGAACCCGCCCCAACCCATCCAAACCTAAACATTATCACCTATTTTGACGTTTATCAGTTGTGAAAAAAAAGTAAAAGAAATCAGCTCTTGGACTTTCTGAAACGTGAGGTGGGGTTTTCTCCAAGACCACATGAGCATTTTATTCCCCACAAGTATGTGGCAATATGTCAGTAGTGTTAACATTTTTATTTTTCCCCAAGAAAAATAGATATGGGAAAACATTTTAGTATCCCAATATCACTCTAGTTATTTAACCAAAATAATAAATGTGTCCATCTCCCAAGATTTAACCTAAAGTTTTTTTAGATAAAAGTTAGCTTAACAGCCTAAGTCCTTAGAATAATCCTTATAGCAACACTAATTAATCTTGATCGAATAAAAACCAAGTACATAAAGAGTATATGTCCTTACCTAATGATTTCTCAAGGTACACATATAGTATATTATACACAATCTTAAATAAGGATAAAATAAGTAGCACGTAAGTCAGATTACTATGTACAATTGAATGACTAGTAGTGTACATTGATCATACGCATGTGCGTGAATACACATAATATATTACATGTGGGTAGTTAGGTTGTAATCTAGGTCAAATAATCCACCTAATTTTCTATAACTGATGCCTTTGATTATATTTTGTTATACCTCCGCTAGTAGAAGAAAAATGTGGATACAAAAGATGGGATCTTCATAACACATCGGGGGTGTAAGAGAATTACTAGAGGCATTCTTTGTTAATAGATTATAACATCACCCAACACATGAAAACAAATGCCAAGTACAATCAATCCTATAATGTCATACTTTAATGAACAAATAAATCAAAACTTCCAAACTATAATAACCAAATACATATACAAATCCAAACCAAAGTAAATCCAAACCAAAGTAGATCCAAACAAAGACCATATATAATCCAAAACCAAGCAATCCAAATAATTATATATTTACTCTAAAAAAGTGGTGCTCGATAACAGTCCTCTAATCATGCACATCAAGTATTGTTACATGAAAAGACTTGTTCTAAAAAGTTAACATGTGTTGATGAATTTGCAACTTTGAAAGTACAAAATAAGTTGCCATGTAAATCTATTACAATAATAGTATGTGAATGAGAACATGAGAAGTCATATACACTAACATAACTCATGACCATACCTAATGACATGTATGCCCCAAGTACAAGTCTAAGGCTAAATATGCAGAATATATTAACCCAGGGCATTTCTACGTCAAGTCAGTTGTAACATTTGATCGATTTTTAAATTGTAAATCTAAACCGACTTAGGTCAATTATAATGTTCGAATTCATTCATTAGTCAATTATTTATTTTAGTTTCTAAAATACAATATTTATTTTATTTATTTCATTTATAACAACTTAGGACTATTTTATAATTTTTATACTAAATATTTTATAAATTTATAAAACTTTACTCCTAATTATGAGATTTTAATTATTAAATTAAAATAAATAATTAGATTGCAGAATTATTATAAGATTTAAAAAGTTTATAAAGATTTTATAAAAAATTGATTTAATAGTTAAATTAGGTTTATATATAGTTAAGGGTTAGAAATGTAATCGTCAAAACTTATTTTAAATAGTTATTACGTAAAATAGTAACCTTTAAGAACAAGAGGGACGAAAATGTTACTTTTAAAACCCAACCCCCTTCCTTCCTGTCGGCCTTAGTGTTCCTCCAACTCATTCCTGCCAAATTTCAGCAGATTTAAACACCCATAATTTAATAAATCAAGCTAATTAAACTAGTTCTTAAACTTTGCAATCATAATTATAACTAGGACTAGTTTCAATTGAACTTATTCTGCTATTATGGTTGTTTAGGGCAATCACTCAACCATTCAACATGCTGGATACCTAACATTTCATGCTTGCACCAAGCATATAGAAAGTCATTATCATTTTATTAGGGAAAAATGTTAAAAGGGTATATAGAAATGCAGTTTATGTATGGACACAATTCAAGAGTTAGCATATAGTACGTTTACGAAAAGGATACTGTAGCTAAGATACTAGATTTTGCTTAAAGGAGGAGACAAATGGTAAAACAAAAGGAGGCATCAACCAATCAACTTTGTAATTTTAGGCAAACGGTATGGAACAAAAATGTATTTTAGTATTGTTTAACGTGAATTGTATACTATTATTACAATAATAACAATTTTAACTATATATCACATAAATTCTCTATTTGTAAGTTTCTTGTAGTAATTAAAATCCAAAAAAATAATAAATAATTAGCGGGAGCTTCAAGCAGTTGTAAAATAACATGTACCTACTTTGGACAAACAAAATTAACCAAGGAAAATCAATATACTCGTTGCATATTTGTTATTACATCGTTACACAAATAAACATAAAATAAAAGCTTAAAACTAATATAATTACATCTTTTAGAAACAAATTAATTAAATACAATTAAATCAATGCATGTCTTCTACTTATCTAACAACGGCATCAAGAGAGAAAATACGTAAACAGTTTGTAAACAATGGCAACTACGACTACAAAGATGATCTGATCAGTTATGGAGATGCCGTCATTTTTGTCAACTACATCATTTAGACTTGAAGGTGAGCACTTGAGTTCAATGGAGTATGCTCCTTTATCATCTTGAATATCTGGTTCTATGTTTATCTCCCCGAATACCGATCTAAACTCTCCATAGCTCCATTCCTTTTACTCATTTAACATCATATCAAACTTATAATTAGTTCATGTAAATCATATACAAAAACAAATCTATAGCAACCATTATAAACTATTCACAATGCGATAATGAACTAAAGATGTACAAGGGCTATGTAGTAGATCAAGATAGTAGTTTACCTCTAAATTGCCACAGGGGTATGATATTAGATAATGCTTACACTAACATTATAATTTTCGAAATTACGTCACTAATTATTTTCATCTTATAACATACAAACAACATGTCAACCCAAATATATAAGCCGAACCCGCTAATTTAATTTCCTCTTTAATCCAAAATCCCATGGCTCCTCATTGTACTCATAAATCTATGTTAGATTAATAATTATAGAATTTGTGTAATAGTATTATATATTTACACTTCAAAAAATGGAGTCGCATGTCAATCCAAACATACTCATTCACCCATTTGACTCCTTTTTTTGAAAATGCTATCATCTACAATACATCATCTGCATAACCATATAATTAGTTTAATTTAAGTGCTATTAACTAACATCCTGGTGAAAATTTATAATGTTAGATCAGTTAAAATTCACCTGAACTTGTTCTCCAAGGGCGAAGACAATGGTGTTAGGGTTGGCATGGAAAGATAATGGTCCGTCTTCTGAGAGGAGACGAAAATCACCCAACTCAGTTGGGATGTGAAGGCTGAGAGCAAATGTAGTCGAGTCGCGTTTAGATCCGGTATCTAGTGCACCCGGAGTTTGACATGAACGTGGAGTGTGAGGTTGAAGCAATGAGTTACTGTGCTTGAACAATGTCATTCTTGTTTCGTTTTCCTTAATTTTCTTTCGAGGTTTCTTACCGCCATTACTTGCGATAATCTGAGCCACATCTTTCGCGATTCCTTCAAGCTTGTTTGCAAGATTATCCATCTTGTGTCTACAAATAAATTATAGTATGATTTGCTTATATTGGTGTGTAAAAGGTTTGTAGATTGGATAGATGACGGGTAAAGCTATATATTTTTAAGGAATGTAGAAATATTGACAAACCTAAACATATGAAACTGCTCCTTATTTTTAACCTCTCGTCGTCGTTCAGCCGCAGCCATGGCAGATCGACACCAAGCAAACTCCTCCCTGTCGCCATCGCGGCTCCACCTTTCAGCCAACAATCCAAAACAAAATTCGGCCTCAGCGAATGCTGCATTCAGCTCCTCCGAAGATATTCCATGACCACTCACTTGAAACGTCCCAAACTTAACGGCAGAATCCAACATCTTTTGTATTGAATTCTTGTCCTTAGATTTGATCAACCGATATTCAACATTTGCAATTGGGGGTCTGTTCATGTCGTTAGGCGGATCAAATTCAGGAATGCTCTTCAATTTGTCAACGTAATTGTTAAAAGGATGAATTAGGCATAGGAGATGGAGGTTGAGCCGATGACAATGATGAAAGGTGACCACTAATTCAAGCGAGAGCAATAATCGGAAGCTTGTTTTGTGGTATATTTTTAGATTGAATGGTAGAGAAATGAGATGAATATGTGAATTATGGTTATTGCACCATGCGGTTTTTTTGGCATATTGGGATGGTTGATGAAGAATCTTTGTTTTATTAGTATCACAGATACATCTGATTGATTGGTGAACATCAAATAGCTAGTCTCATGCCTAACAACTCAATAATAATGAATACATTCCAATTTTCTGATAAGTCGATATGGACAATGTAAGGCTTCGTTATTTTGCCGGGAGTTCTCATAGTTGGTTTCATATATTATAACCACAATTATTAATCTAAAAGTCTAAAACCAATGCAATGGTAAAATATTTTCCCAATTTAATATTCATAATAAGGCAAATTATCAATTACATGAAAGCTTTCATTGTCTTAAATTTCATTAAACAAACATTAAACAGCGTGATACTCTTTATTGTTCAGTAAGCTCCATTTTGCCATCATGTGAACTCTAGCTCAACCATCCGTTACATATACTAAAATACCATCGTTGATAAGTGAGACCTAGTTTTGTCTTTAAAACATAATGATTGCCGTGACTTAGCTGATTAGAATTTAGTAGCCATTATGGACTGAACACGTCATGGCTTGTATTAACACGGTTACATCTGTGCACTAATGTGTAAACTTGATCCAAGATTTGGACTCAAGCATGTAAAACTACCCAACCCATATTTGTAGCTTGTTTAATGCAATTGTTTCTACATTTTTTTAATTACCTTTAAAGTTAGTTTAAATTTCCTAATTCTAGGCTACGTAGGTTCTGTTCCAATTCCTATGTAAACCATATTTGAATGCAACAATGAAGATGGTGTGTTTGAAAATTAAAGTTTCTTTTGGTTAATTTTCTCAATGCATTTTAAGGTAAACTAGCGTTTTTTCCATAATGCGCGTTGCACATTGAAAAACCGCTTTATATTTGGTACCGAAGACACATTAAAAATGATGCTCGAACCAATGCAAGAGACACCATTTATGTATTAAAGGACACATATTATCTCAGAACCGATGGCAAGTTGCGATTGCAAATAAAAAATAGTTGTCACGCCAGAACAACCTACACCAGTCTCAGTGTATCATCATAGCCACCATCATAGCCACAATGCAACCAAAAAGAAGAGTCTCGAAGGAACACATGACATCGTCATCGACAACGTGCCTTCTAATACCCAAACCATTAAAATCAAACAACAATCAGGTAAACTTATGCTCTCCATCAAACACAACCTTAGATTAACATTAACAAAGGCAACTATAGAAACACTAAAGGGGAACTGAAGAGACAGAGAGGCATAAAACACCCGACACCACCACTATAACCACCCCGCGGACAACCGGAAGTCCCACCTCGAAAGAGAACGGTAAACAAAACGACCAACATTTGCTAGCCACCGACACTACTAAATTCTCATCGGTACCAATAGATGGAATGGATCTACATTAACAGCTCACCACGATACAGACACCACTAAAGGGAGGCGCGGGACCACCGACGGCATATATATAATCAACAGATCTAAAGGATTGTCACACCCCAAGCTTGATGGTGGAATCCTCGAGATGTGAGGGTTAAGATTGTTCATAACCACATAACACTATCATTTAATCCAAATATTATTATCATAAGTTTCAAATGTAAATTACAAACATAAGTCTCAAATATGAAAACAAACATAACATATGATAAAATAATTCAAGGCAATTCATTTATTAATCTAGGTCCAATCCTAGATGTGTGTAAACTTCAAAAATGACATCAAACTTGAGCGTTCCCTAAAACATGTTAAAAATAAAGGGTCAACATAACATTGGTGAGTTTTCCATAGTTTTCATACTTATATATATAAAAGATGGTAATTCATTTCATAGGTTAGTGAGCAAAGTAATTAGGGATGTATGACAAATGTAACAATTAAACCTTGATAGTTTACAAGATTACAAGATTACAAGATTATACGATTAGCTAAGTGTACTTGGATTAACCAAGCAGACTTGTTAGGTCCATAGATCTATAACACCGCCAGGCTAGCAATAGTTAATGATTATACATATAATAATCATCACATGGTAATTACTAAAGTTCAACTAACCACAACAAACAAGGTGAATTGCTCAAGTGTTTACTAGATTTAAATGAGTTTACAATGCAATAATCATAAGGTAACATATTTTACCCCAAAGTATAAAAATAAGCAAAAGGGATATGGAAAAACTCACATGATCAAACGGTATATAGTTGATGATAAATAGGAAAAATAGGCATCGTTCAAACGTAACCCGTCACAAGTATGTATGTGTGTGTATATATATATATATACACACACACACACACACGTACAAGATTTAAGTTTAATTATAATAAGTTTAATGAATTAACAATAACTAGGGTTACAATTTGGTATTTGGGGGTTTTATTAACTAAATTACATAAAATGAAATAATTGAATCATGTTTTTAATTCCATGAAAAATGAAACACACTATTTAAGCATTTTAGTGTAAAAGAATGCAAAAGAAATAATTTGTTAATAACTTTTAAAATAATTAAATAATTATTTAAAGTCTATTTAAAAAAAATAAACTAAGCATATTATTTGTTTAAAATATTTAAAAGAAATATTAAGATATTTTATGAAATAAATTTGCATAAAATAATATAACAACTTTAAAAATTCACAAGTTTATAAACTAATTTTTTATAATGAAAAATAACTAGATTTAATTTGAAGGCTAAAAAGCCCTAAAACTAAAACATGAGGTTCCCCGGATTCGAACCGGGGACCCCCTGTTCAGGAGACTAGAGTGTTACCAGTGAACCAAAGGCCTTGGCCGCGTTAAAAAGTGGTTCCTAATTTTTAAAAACACAATTCCAGATAAACCGCCAATTCACCAAGAACCCTAAATTCAATTGATCCCAAATTGAAGCATCAATCGATGTTATTAACCAAATTATTGTTAGGGCTTTCATTCTTCAGGTAAAAATGAACATGTATATATGTTTAGTTACCCGATAGTTTTTTGATTTCAATGACACGACTTGAAGAACAACCGCGACCAAGGTGACATATTGTTCACGATGCAATTGTTGATGATGTTCAAATTCGCTGCACAGGAAGTTTCCAAGAACCTTATTGTACAAAAACCTTTTGTCAATTTCAGGTCTTGAAGTCCAGAGAATGGTGTTCAAGTATAAAGTAGGCCGCGACTAAGTGTTTGATTGGATCGGTTTGTTCGTGTGTTTTTAGGTGGAATTGAGAATGGGAATAGATTAGAGATAGTTAAGTTATTGCTGATGTTCGATTAATTGGTTTATTATTAGTCTTTAATGGTTGAACAACTCCATGATTTAAGATGATGGTTACTTGGTTCATACAAGTTCATAACCGTTGTGACATCCGTCACCTTAAGGTCTGTCAATTAACGTGGTTTTCCGTTAGTTTTCTTTGACCATTAATTCCTCATCTTTATTTACTCCTTGTGTGGATATCATACTTGTTATATCATCCTTATGCTTGTGCTTTCTTCGTGATCGTGTGCTATGCTTAAAACTTTTACAAATTTCCATCATTGTTATCACCAAATATATCGTTTTATATAATATTATTGTCATTAATAAAACCATTTTAAGTTACCAAATATCATTAAATATATTCTTATCATCAATATAATTAACCTATTAAAATCGTTTTCAACCGAAACAACTTTGAGAACTCGGGGGCTAAGTGCAGGGACTAAAATTGATATTTTGCAAACTTGGGATAGGTATAAAAACCCTCATTTCCCAGCCATTCTTCACTTTCTCCTTCTTCTTCTTCACTTCTTCTTCTTCATTCTTCTTCACTTTACATCTCATTTGTGCACCAAAACCGCCCCGTTTCGTCTCGTTGTCGTCGTCTAGACTTCATCTACAACCTAGTCTACTCCATCCTTGCAGGTATACGACCTTGGTTGTCCCTTTCTTGCTCATTTTACTGTTGTCCATTTCTAGGGTTTCGGGTGTTCGGGTCAACCCGAACACAAGAGGTCGTGTGGGTGCGTGTGATGTCTTTCTGCGTGTGCTCCTTGTTTGTGTGTGTTTGTAGTGTGTTTCTAGAAGTTCTTGTTGTGTAAAACTCGTCCTCGGGGCAGCCAAAGGCTGCTCTGCACTTCAGTAGTCGCGAACCTGCAGTTCAGGCGACTGGGTCTGTCATGCGACTGAGCCGTGCGACTGGGTAAGTTGTGCAACTGAGTCATACGACTGTGTCATTTGGGCGACTGAGTCGTGCGACTAGGGATGTCATACGACTGAGTCATGCGATCGAATGAATGTGTGCGATTGAGTCAATGCGGATGAATGTTGTGTGCGATTGAGTCATGCGACCGAATGAATGTATGCGACTGTGCGTGTATCGCACGACTGAAGGCTAATCGTACGAATGAAGGTTCAGTCGTACGAATGAAGTTGATTCGTACGAATGAAGGTTGATTCGTGCGTATGGAGGATAAGTCGTGCGATTGGGTGTTGTGTGGTATGACTGAATGCCAGTCATGTGAATGAAGGCTCAATCGTAAGAATGAAGCTGATTCGTACGAATGAGGGATTGATTCGTGCGAATGGAATGTTGAGTTGTGCGTCAGGTCTGGTATGCGATTGAAGTTGCTGTGTGTGTGAATCCCTTCTGATTGACGTGTGATGTTGAGGTAACATTAACACAATTGTCATTACTGATAGCTCTGATACCAATTGATAGAGTAATTGATCGGATCAGAACCAATTGATAGGCTCTGATATCAATTGATAGGATCTATTGAGACAATCTGTAATGATTTATGTGAACAATTCAAGAGAAACACAAACAATTGTAATCAATTCAAGCAATATCAACAAATTCACAGTTCATTGATATAGCTAAGACAATTACAAGAGTAAGAAAGCAGTTAGCAATTCTCAACAAACTCTCAACAACTTACTTGAATTCTCTGTAAATTGTATCTGAAAAT
>BJCM01076789.1:0-16545 GCA_018326385.1 Flaveria bidentis
TGTCCCGCGAAGGATTGGTTATGTTTTATGATGACTTATGCTTGTTATGCATGTGTATGTGTTTGTGAACGGATGACGTATGATGTTTATAATGATGTGTGATGGGGTATGTAATGTTTATGTGAGGTTATGTATGAATGTGTGATCTTGCGTTCCTATTATGTATTATTTCAGTGATTTACGTGTTATGAATATGAAAATGAATGAAAAGTAGTATGTAACATAAAGCGGAAGTTAGTGATACTGTTAAGTGGAATGTAAAGAAAGATGAATGCATGCATTAATGAACGCACGAATGTAAGAAAAGTCTTGCAAGAAATGTATGGAGGTTCACACCCAATGAAGGGTGTTAGCTCAACTGTGTGTGGGTTAGCTACCTCGGAAGGATGCACACTACCATATATATGGGATCCTTGCCGCTTACCCCGGTACTGTGGTCAGGCCACCGGGCATAATGTATAGGTGTCTATTTATAGACTTCGGCCCAGTACCCGCTCTATGCATGACGGTGGGGTGAAGCACATGGCATTGGTCCGAATGAAAGTAAAGATTTATGATGTATGTACGGAATGAATGATATGAAAGAAAAGGAATGATGATGATAATGAATGATAACGAGTAACGTGCAATGAATGATGATGAAGATAATAATATTATCTTTTTGTATGTATGATGCATGAGCACACATGGAAGTAAAGAACGGTTTTAAATGGAAAGTAAAGTATTTTAATTATAAAACTAGAACTCACTCAGCAACGCTGACTTTTATGTATTTTCCAGTTGGTAGGTGATTGTTGTTGAGGATGGCACGGGGCAGCTACTCGACATTTCTGGGATGACATCCTTTTGTGCAATTATGATGTTTTTGTGATGTAATGCAAACGATAATGTTTTGTAACTGATAACAATGATGTATTATTTTGCAAAAGCAGTCAGTAATATATGAAATGGTTTTAAATTATTCCACTGTGATTTTTTTCATAGATGTAAACGTATATTTTATGTTTTATGTGCGATAATTGTCCAACTGTGAGCGTCCCGAGATCGAAGCCTTACAAAACTCAAGAAACTTTCTATTCACCCTTGAAGATTTGGTCTGTATCCATCCAGATGATCTAGAGTACATGGAAATAGTCCGGCAGATGGCTCTTCTCACTCACAGAGCTAAGAAGTTCTACAAGAGGACAGAAAGGAAGTTCCGAAGCAATACAGCTAGTGGAAAGTTTGGGCTGGATAAAAGCAAATTCAAGTGTTACAACTATAACCAAATCGGTCACTTTGCAAGGGAGTGCAAGGCACCAATAACAAATGATGGCCAAGCACAAACTAGACCAAATTACACTAAGAAAACCACCCAAAATAAGAAACCAAAGTAGCAAGTTGCAGTTGCTATTGAAGAAGGAGGCTTTGACTGGAGTTTTCAGGTGGAAGATGCATCTCCAAATCAAGCACTAATGGCTAACCATGATGATGCAAAGGTATTGGAACATCTCTGTACACCTGAATGTATTACTGAAGTTAATAGATAAAGGTCCTACAACTTAGAGATGAAATCTAATCTTATGTCTTTGAATATCCTAAAATATGATTTCAAAAGATCTAAAAATGATTATAAACTGAAAATAGAGGACTTAGAGAAAACTATTTTAGTTCTTAAACATGAACACACCAACTACAGGACTCAGATCAAAGATCTCCATAACCAAGTTGACTGAATGCCAGACTGAGCTTGTGATTAGCAAAGCCAAGGCAGAAAAATGTGTTCTTGAAGAAAAAACCTTCAAGAACATTATATCCTCATTCTTACATGCAAATGTTTGTTATCATAATAAGCAGGGACAAGGATCTAGTGAGATAGCTCCATACACCATCTTGTCTGTAAGATCTTCTAGGTGTGGAACTTGTGAAGATGAACTTCTTCTCATAGACCCCTTGACTGAAGAGGATGAAGAAGTGATAGTGGAGAATTCCTCTGAGAAGAGTGAAGAAGAGGATTCTAAGAAGGGTCACTATCCTTCTAAGGAGAGTAAGAAGGCTGTGATGGCCAAGTTTATTAAAAAGAACTTGATCAGAAAGAGCAAAAGAAAAGCAAAGAAGGCTCAAGAGATCAAGACAACCTTCAACTCTAAGTAGAAATAAGTTTTCATATCTATAGGATTTAAAGTGGTAAAGACTAAAGACACTAACTTGAACTCTAGTACAAGGAGTGTAAGTTCCGTATCAACTCATGTCAACATCAAGAAGAAGGCTGATCAGCTATGTGCCACTGCAGCACAACTTGAACCATCCAAATCCAAAGGAAGTCCTCACCCTAAAAGGATTTCCACTGCATCTGTAAAGATAAAGATGGAGAAGGAAAGTGATCAAGTTCAGCATTGTTCATAAAAAGAAGGCTCTTAGGAAGAAGTTAGAATGTGTTATGTGTGAGAGTTCCTCTCACCTTGCTAAGGATTGTCCTTACAATCCAAAAGGCACTCTCCACATGATCAAGAAAATACTTCTAAGAGTTTCAAGAAGAAGCAAAGCTTTAGAAGGAAAGACTTTTCCTTTCGGATGCTCCAAAATGAAGATGAAGGCATGTGGAAAATTGCTTTCGAAAGAAAAATTGGTCTCGGAAGAAGAGTATACTTCTGAAGCACTAAAGCTTGTTGTAGTGTTAGCAATATCTTTCAAAGGTCCAGTCATCAAAACTTCCAAAGTCAGTAAAACTTCTGAAGTATTGAAGGTCAATTCATGGCATCAAAAGGTGGTAAGGAAGTCAAAGAAAGACCAAGTGACTGAAAGTTCTCCATCAACAACAGCAAAAGATGCTCAAAACATGACTATAGGATCTATCATTGTTGAATTACCTTCAACTTCTATTGATGAATCCAAGACAAACAAGGCTTGGGTTTCCAAATATAACTAATTATCTCTTTTTTGTAGGAACATCTAAAGACAAACAAGAATATATGGATAATTGATAGTGGTTGTTCCAGGCACATGACAGGCAATAGGTCACTACTCCAAAGGTTTGAAAAGATTGATGGAGGACCAGTTGCTTTTGAAAGAGATGATAGTGGTTACATTACTCGAAGGGGCTAGGTCATAAATGGTAAGCTCAACATTAAGAAGGTAAACTTTGTCAAGGAGCTTGGATACAATCGTCTGAGTGTATCTTAACTTTGTGATCAGCGTCATAACATTTTGTTCACTAGCATGAGTGCATTGTTCTCAGGCCCGGGTTGGTCATTCCTCATGAGCACATCCTGCTCAGAACCTCTAGGAAAGGGAACATGTACAAGATGGACTTGTAAGAAACATCTCCCTCTAGAGAAGTTTCTTGATTTCTATCTAAATCAAATAGTGATGAGTCTTTCCTCTGACATAAAAGAATATGCCATGTAAACTTTAAAAACACAAATAAGCTAATTAAGAATGATTTGGTAACTAGAATGCCAAAGAAAGAGTTTACAAGTGATGACCACTATGTTGCATGCCTGAAAGGGAAGCAACATAAGGTAACTCACAAGCTAAAGCAAAGAAACTCCATCATTACTCCCCTACACTTATTACATATGTATCTCTTTGGCCCCACCAATGTAATGAGTCTATGAAGGATCTCTTATTGTTTGGTGATCATAGATGATTTTACAAGATTCACTTGGGTCTTCTTTCTTAGAACTATGAATAAGACCCCTAAGATTATGAAGAACTTCATCTTAAAGATTGAGAATCAATCTGATTTCTAGGAAAGAACCATAAGATATGATCATGAAACTGAATTGAAGAACCAAATCCTTGATAAATTTGGTGATGAAAAGGGTATTACAAGACAATACAGTGCTTCTCGGACTCCTCAGCAAAATGGTGTTGCTGAGAGGAGAAACAAAACACTGATTGAAGCTGCAAGAACCATGTTGTCGGACTCTAAGCTTCCATCACCTTCTGGGCTTTAGCAGTCAACACTGCTTGCTATGTGCAGAACAAAGTTTTAGTGGTTAAGACACATGGTAAGACTCCTTATAAACTTTAGCACAAAAGGAAACCTTTTATTAGTTTTCTCAAGTCATTTGGATGTCCTTGCACCATCTTGAATACTAAAGATCAAATTGCCAAGTTTGCTGAGAAATCGGATGATGGACACTTCATTGGATACTCTTCCCAAGCGAAGGCTTATAGAGTAAACAATCTCAGAACCATAATAGTTGAGGAGTTAGCCAATGTGACCTTCAATGAACACACACCCAATGTAAATGGTTCTGGTCCTGATTGGCTATTTGATCTTGATTTAGTTACCAACTGTTTTAACAAATCTTGTGAGTAATATTTCAAGATCTACAGATATCTTACCTACAGGTGATCCTGATCCAATATTTGATGTAAGAAGACCCTCAAGTAAATATATTTAAGCTCCAGTTGTAACTAGCCCTGCAAATGAAGTTTCTATCAGCACAACAATGACAAATTCAGTTGATACATCTGAGATGCCTTCAAATTCTAGCTCAGAGGCTTAATAACCAGATAAAGAAACTTCAAACGTAGAAGATCATAGTGGTGGTAAAAGTGATCAAGAATTTCTTGATGCTGATAACCACTCCATTAAAGACAACATCAATAATGTCACACACTCATTGGATCAAGTTTCACTTGATAAGTGTGCTGATGTGGTGAGAGAAACCTCAATGCCAGATCTAAATTTCTTTAATTTAGATCACTCCCAACAACTTGATATGATTCCTCAGTTAAGGATTCACAAGTCTCATCCCACCTCAAACATCATTGGAGATGTTGATTCAGAAATAAGAACAAGAGGACAAACTAATGATGCAAATGTTTGTCTTCATTCTTGTTTCTCATCTTAGATAGAGCCTAAGAAGATTGGTGAGGCTTTGAAGAATGGAAGTTGGGTTGAAGCTATGCAAGAGGAGCTGCTTCAATTCAAAAGACAAAAGATTTGAAACCTATGTCCTCTTCCTTATGAAAAGACTATTATAGGAACCAAATAGGTTTTTAGGAATAAGAAGGATGATAGAGGACTTGTCAAAAAAACATGGCAAGACTAGTTGTTCAAGGGTACACACAATAAGAAGGAATTGACTACACATACTTCTTTGCTCCTGTAGCAAGATTAGAAGTTGTTAGAATATTCTTAGCTTTTGTTGCATCCAAGAATTTCAAGGTCTACTAACTTGATGTCAAGTGTGTTTTTTTCTATGGGGTGATTGATGAAGAGGTGTATGTTAAACAACCACTTGGCTTTGTAGATCCTGATAATCCTGATTATGTCTGCAGACTTGATAAGGCTCTATAGGGGTTGTGTTTGCATCAAGCACCAAGAAAGTGGTATGAGACTCTATCTCAGTATCTCTGCAAGCATGAATACAGAAGAGGTACTATAGATGGAGCTCTCTTCATCAAAGGAAAATGAAATGACTTGATTCTAGTTCAAGTGTATATAGATGACATTAATTTTTGGTTCAACTTATCTAAAGCTCTGCTTAGACTTTGAGAAGTTGATGAGTGACACATTTGAAATGAGTGCCATAAGGGAACTCAATTTCTTTCTAGGAACTCAAGTGAAGCAAGTTGAAAATGTCATCTTCATAAGTCAGTCAAAGTATGTTCAAGACATACTCAAGAGATTCAACATGACTGATTGTAAAGTTGCTAAAACTCCCATAGCAAGAAAGTACTCCCTTAGGCCTGACCTTGACGGGGAGTGTGTAGATGAACACCTTTATCGGGCTATGATTAGGTCTCTTATGTATCTTACAACTAGCAGGCCTGATATCATGTTTGCCACATGTGTTTGTGCAAGATATCAAGCCAATCCAAAGATGTCACACCTTATCACTATCAAAGAATTTTAAGATATCTCAAAAGGGCCTCAACACTTGGCCTTTGGTATCCAAAGAATTCTGACTTCAATTTGTATGCATATATAAATAGTGATTATGGTGGATGCAATATGACTACAAAGTCTACATCAGGGGGATGTCAGTTTCTTGGTGGAGGGTTGTCTTATGGCAATGCAAGAAGAAGTCTTGTGTCTCTGCATCAAGTGCTGAAGCTGAATGCATTGATGCTGCAAGTTGTTGTGCTCAAGTGCTTTGGATTCATAATTAGATGCTAGACTATGGGTTCAACTTTAAAAAGAATCCTATTAATATAGTCAACAATAGTGTCATCTCTATTATAAAGAATCCTATGCAACACTCAAGGACCAAACACATCAATATCATGTATCATTTAATTAGAGTTAACTTTGAGAAAGGATTAATCAAACTAGTTAAGGTTAACACAAACAAACAATATGTTGATCTGTTCACTAAACCTTTTGATGAAGAGATTCAAATATCTTGTATCAGCTATTAGGATGATTAACTTTGATTATCTTTTTCTTAAAACTTAATCATATAAATCTTATTTCTAAAATTTGTGTGTCCTAACTTGTCTATATCTATCACCATTCATAAGCCCTTGTTTAATTTGGAATAAAATTCTTTTTGAATACTTTTCACAGATTTTTCTCTTTGGAAGATATGTTTTACCTTCGGAAGAAATTTAAGTCTATAGAACAAGTAATTATCACAAAACAATTACCTTCGGAATAAATCGCCAAGGTATCTTCCGAAGCTTAAATTGCTTCTAAGTACTTGTATGTTTTGAAAGGACCTTTTTCTTCTGAAAGTAATAAACTCTCAGAATTTAATCTCTTTCGGAAAAAAAAAATTCTCTAAAAATCTTGAAATTTCTTCCGAAGTCATTTTCGCTTCGGAAGCTTTCTTCTCAAAACTTCCGAAGTCAAATTACCTTTGGAAGATTTTCGACTTCCAAGAAAATACCCTTTGGGCAAAAAAAACTACTTTTTTTAGAGGTGGGTCTGACATCCGGATTTCAAAGTTTATCCTCTTTCATTAACTTTGTTTGAAATCCATTTCATATATAAACCCAATGGTTCCCCCTCTTTCTTTATCATCTTTATCTTCTTTCGGACCTAAATTCCCAAAAATCTCTCAAATCGCCCTTGTTCTCCATTTCCTTCACCTCGAAGCTATCTAAAATTGCCAACCTCAACTGCAGACATGACCCAAACTTCTCCATGTAGTTACCCAAGTAACACAATCAGATTGCTCTGTTACACTTTGAGAAATATCCTCGATTCTCAGAGGTTTGTCAGTTCTTGGCTCTGTCCAACTACTCCACCTCCCTTACTATTGATCCTGTTCTTTATGAGGATCACCTGCTTGATTTTTAGAAGACCTATCAAGAGGTCATTATGGACGGGAGAAGGCACTATCTGCTATAGTGCAAGGGAGGACAATCTTCATTACTCTAGCCATCATTAACACCCACCTTCAACTAGATGATGAGGAAGGTGAATTATCATTTCCTAAATAAGCTTTAAATCACTCCTTTGAGCAGATGGGCTATGAAGGAGATTTCTCTGTCAAGACCTTCAAGAAAGGGAAAGTCTCCTCCCAGTGGAAGTACCTACTTCATGTGATCATCCACAGCTTGTCCAACAAGCATGGGGGTTGGGACCAGATTCCTGAAGATCTCTCCTTCATAGTGCATGGGATAGTTCATGGGGTCAAGTTCAAGTACTCTTAGTTTGTTTATACAAATTTGCTTGCTAATTTGGACTCCTTAGAATATTATATGTTTTCTATATATGTTCAACACATTCTCAAGTGTTAACTGGGCTCACAATTGACGGAAAGAAGTAATATTCTTAAATTGGAACAGATGAAGCTAGACATCTTTAAAATTTTGAAGAAGCCAACTGTTGGCTTCTCTGGGGTTGAAACAACCCTTGTCCCCAAACTGTTAGAGCTTATTGCTCAAGGTGGAAACCTAGCAACACAAGCTAGTATTGAACCCATACCTTCTACCTCTTAACCCCCAAAATAGCCACATATCACCCTTACCTACCAAAAAAAATCCAAACGAACCCCTACACAAGCTACTCAATCTGTACACGCCCCTATACTACTACCCACACAAGAAGAAGTGGACACTAGAGATCCCAGTTCTTTTGAGGAGCCAACTACTCCCATCTCTTCAAGAATAAGTGCTGAGGTTCCTTATGCTCATCCTAAAGAGCTCACTAGCCCAACAGCCTTAAGCCTTCACTCTGAGTCTTAACACTCTAGTGAACAACCTTCAGGGAATAGTTACCATCCCTAACCTTTAGATCTCAACCAACCAATCCCCAGCCTTGATTATTATGATGATGAAGGCTTGGGATTCAGTGAGTACCATGAGTCTCTCTATTCTTCTCCCACTCAAAAAGAGATGAGTACTCCTGATTCTTTCTTATCTAGCCCACATCATCTACCCACTACTGAGGTGGATCTCCCTGAATCTGTTCAGGAGGTCCATATGGAAGACGCTCTCACTTTTGCAAGTGATTACATCTTTAAGACCTCAACCATGGCAACTCAACCCACTGATACTCCATCTGAAGTGGTCAGTGAGCAGAGGAAAACCAACAGCCAAGAACACTATGCTAGTGGTGAGACTAAGGACTTTGGTCCAATTATCTCATCCTCTAATGAACCTTCTGATAAAGAAGAGGGGAAGCTGAGACTAAAGGTGCAAAAACTGTCAAAAACATGCACCTATCTAGTCTCTAAGGTCAGTCACTTGGAATCTTAAGTGACTACCTTATACAATAGGGTCAATAATCAACAAACTTGAGATTTCTTATCTTAAGGAAAAACTAGATGGGAGACCTTTAAGAAGAGCTCAACCATGAACACAAGAACCTGTGAATGTGATTGACCTAAATCCTAGCTCACCTATACAAGAGGGTGATGCTACCAAAAAGGGGGAGAAAGTCATTACAATCACAGAACCTGGGAGTTCCTCATAGAGTATGGACACTGAGGAATCACCATCTTTACTTGCAAATGTTCATACTCAGCAACTTCCTTAAGTTCATATTGATATGGACCCTATAGACTCCTTGATTTAGAGTTTTTTTGAGAAAGCCATACCAAGGGTTGTGCATCTCCACCTCAAGGAACTTTTAACTACATTATAAGGTGGATGTATGATGCTAATAGAAGAACCCTTATTCTTCAAAGAGTTCAAGGGCAGCAAGAGGTCTTCAACTTTCAGACCTTGAACTACTATGAAGGTCTTGACCTTATCAATATGCCACTTGTCAACCCAATACAATCTAGACAAGCTGATAAGTTGGCTTAAAGGATTCAAGATAGGATTACTAAAGAGTTCAGCTTCCAAAAAAGAGACAAAGGCAATCAGGCAATGTCATTGGTCAACTAGATGTTGAGGCAGACCTTGAGATTAGCTTCAAAGGGAAAACCTTGACTAAAGGCCCAGTGATAGAACCTGAGAGCCTTGTCACACCTACAACTGCTTAAAAAATCCATTCCTTTGATAAGACATCTGTTGGTGAAGGTGTATCTCAACCTTTCTATTGCAAGAGCATGGATGCTACTCCAAGAAATGAAGGCTAACGCTCTCTCCACCCTGAGTCACAAAGGTCTGTGAGTGACAAAGGGAAAAGGAAAATGACTCCTGAGGAGATTGAGGAGGAGGAGAGAGAGAGGAAAAGGAAGCTAAAGGGAGAAGTTCCTCTTGAGGGTCTGTTGGCTTCATGGAAGCTGCAATCAGGGCTGCTCCCAGACCAAACACTCAAAATGATGAGTTGAGGGTGGTTAGGATTGCTTACTTACAAACCAGGAACTATGATATTGATAATATCAACTCCCTCCCCTTAGAAGAATTGAATGAACTGGCTGATATGGAATTGTCAAAAGAGAAGAAGGAAATAGAGGATGCAAGATTGCTTCTTTAGATTAAAGAGGAAAGGAGACTGAAAAGGCTCTACAAACATGTTCCTACTCTCTCATCAGTTCAAGAAAGTCCTGTGCAGGAGACTGTTGCTTCACAAGAACCTTAGGTAGACAAAGAAACTGATAAGATCAACATGATCAACCACCTGAGTGCCATAGGTCTTTATCAGGTAGATGCACTTCTTCCCCTGTCCTTTGAGTACATTGTGTTTGATTATCTCAAGCAACTTGAACTTGAAGTACTGAAAGAAAGAAAGGAAACAAAGAGGAAGATGAGGGAAGAAGCTGCCATGACAAGAGCGGTCATCTAAAAGAGTCAAAAGAAGTCTGCTGATAGACAGAGGAAGATGAGCTTTTTGAAGCTATATGGATTCTCCAAAAGGAGACTTGGCCCTATGTCTCTATCCATTATGGATGAGCACATTAGGGTGATCAAGCAGAAGATCAAAAGAGGAGAACTTGTTGACTTACTCTCCCCACCAAGTCAGGTCCCTCAAGAAGTGGACGTAAAACTTTTATGACAACAACCTAGATCTCCTGCTGAATCTTAGCAAACTTCATCTTATGATCCACAACAGGGTTTGGTCCCCTCTCAATCTGAACCTGTGAGAGAGGAAAAGCCAACTAAGAGAGACAAAGATGAGAAAAAGGATGACTTGTAGACCAACATCTAAGAAGAAAAAGAAAATAGCATCCATCTCCAAACCTCAGGATGAGTCAGAACATCCTAAGGATGAGTAACAAGAGGAAGCTCCACCAACTTCAATCTAAGTAGCCCCTCTAGCATCAAGAAAACCCATCTTATCCTAGACTTACACTACTAATCCAGAAAGATGGCATGTTATCAGAGATCAGGTATTGAAGATGCCTACACATTGCAAGACATGTTCAATCTACCTCTGTATGATCTTTTTAAGATGACAAGACACTATGAGAATCTAAGTGATCCTGACCATCTAATGAAGAAAGGTTTGACCATCATCATGATGAGGACTATCATGTAACACCCGGTTATTTTCTTGAAGTCAAAGAAAGAAGAATAAAGTGAAGAAAAAGAAACAAAAAGGAAGAAAAGACATTTTACCAAGTCAAGGGGTAAAAAGTGCCAAAAAGGACAAAAGTTTGGAAGAGTGGGTGTAAAGGGGGCATGGCAGCCCACTCTCCCCCATACTCCATTCCATTCGGATCAAAGAGAGAGAGAAAGGGAAAAAGGCAGAAAGCTTCGGGTTTCTTGAAGATCAAAATGAAGAGCCGAATCCAAGTGGGTTCTAGGTGTGAACTTGAAGCAAGCGGGTTGGTGGGAAGCTCTACCCAAAGAGGCTGCTAAGGTGAGTTTTAGGACCCCTATTTTACATGTTTTAGTTGATTTTGGGGCTGGAACGCATATGAAACTATTTTTGGTGGTGTTAGGTGTTGTACCCGTATGTATGTGTTTGTGTGTGATTTGGGTGGGGTTTAAATTTGGGCAATGTTGTGTTTGAATGGTGATGTGAATGTGTTTCTAAGGCTTAGAATGGATGATTTAAGCTTAGAACAGGTTAGAGAGGGTTTGGGGACTGAAATCTGCTGTTCAGGTTCAACAACAGATTATGAATTTCCTCATGTAACTGGAGGTCATACGACCAAAAGGCGTGTGACTGAAGGCCATACGGCCGAAAGTCATGCGACTGAAGGTCATGTGCCTAAAAATCATGCGACTAAATGTCATACGCCTAAAGGTCATGTGAATGAAGGTCATGCGACTGGAGGCCATACGGCCGAAGGTCATGCGACTGAAGGTCACAAGACTAGAAGTCATGCAACTGAAGGTCATGCGACTAAGGGTCTATACGCTCTATAGTGTTCATGTGTCTAGAAGCCCTCCATACTCCTAAGTGTTCAGATGTCCCATGGTGTCCATGCGCCTAAGTGTTCTCAAACGCTTAAAAGGCCATGCGACTATATAGTGTCCATACGCCCCAATAGTGTTCATACGCTTAAAGGACTTAGTTTATCTTCAGATTTTTGAGGGAAAGGTGATATGTAGGCTTTGACTTGGGATGTTCCCGGGGGCTATGTAAGTTGACTTTTGAGGTCATAGAGGATGTGATGGGTTATGTATGTATGATGGTGTCTTGTATGGTGACGTTTTGTATGTTCATGTTTATGTTCCTTGTTATGTATGTTTATCTTTCCTGTGGCTTTACGTGTTATAGTTATGACTGAAAATAAAAGTATTATGTAACGTAAGTGAAAGATAATGAAAAGAGGAACATAATGATAGAATGCATGCATTAACGAAAGAGAAAGTAAAGAAAAGCCTTGCAAGCCGAATGTACGGAGGTGCACGACTCTAAAATGTCGTAAGCTCAACTGTGTGTGGTTTAGCTAACCCTTAAGGATACACGCAGGGGTCTAGTCTTTGTGACTGACCAGTGATATAGTACATGTTTATAGTGGATACTCACCTTGGTGCTGGTGTCAGGCTATGTGCGTTATGGAAGTCATTTATGATCTTCGGCCCAGTACCCGCTTTGTGCATACGTTTGAGGTGTTGTATACAGTTGGGATCTTTGTCGCTTGCCCTGGTGTTGGTGCCAGACTATGTGCGTTATGGAAGTCATTTATGATCTTCGGCCCAGTACCCGCTTTGTGCATACGTTTAGGGTATAGCTGATGACACTGATCCGGAAAGAGATTAAGAAAGAAAATGATGAATAGTAAAGGAAGCTAATAATGATATTATCTATGTGTACGTACGATGTGTGATCATGTACAAAAGTATAGTATGATTTGAAAGAAATTAAAGAACGGTTTTAAATGAAAGTAAAATATGTTTTATTTTAAAACTAGAACTCACTCAGCAACGCTGACTTTTATGTGTTTCTAGTTGGCAGGTATAGGTTGCTGAGGATGGCACGGGGCAGCTACTTGGCTCTTTTTGGATGACATTCCTTTATTTAATGTTTTTGCATTATAATGAGATTAAACGATGTTTTGTAACGAATGTTGTATTAACTTGCAAAAGCATTTATATTGGAATGAAAAGTTATTTTCGTGTTTCCACTGCAATATTTTGTTAAAGTTAATGTAACTATATGTATTATGTGCGATGATTGACCAGCTGTGAGCGTCCCGGAAACGGGGCCTTACAAGTTGGTATCAGAGCCAAAGTTTAAGTGAAATGGGTAAATTTTAAAAATAAACCTAAACTTAAACTGAAAATAGGACAGAAAGGGAAGGGATGCTAGTCTGAGTAGTTGCGTGCCATCTGGTATTTTCTTTAATGTTAACCGGTATTATGTGCGCCTGTTATGTGGTTTGTGTGTTGTTTGTAGATTTCAATACTGATGTATTCAGGATAGAAAATGCTTGGGGTATGAAGAGTAAAGTAAGTGGCTAATCATAACTGGCCACTATAATTAGGGACTTACTATACCAGAAATAAACTAAGCTGTTCTCTTGAATGATCGTGTTGGTGTTTGAATTTTCAGTGTGTTAGAGGATGGCCGGTGGTAGATTATCTAAAGCTTCGCGGGGGTGGAGGTCGTGGTGGACGTGGTGCTGAACCACGACCCAAAGAGGAAGGCCTAGAGTCGAAAAGGTGGTTCATGAAGAACCCGAGACCCCTCATCCAGAGGGCGGAGACGAGGGTGCTAATTTGAGAGCCTCAGTAAAGGAGGTTGTTGTGGAAGAAGTTCATTAGGTTATGCAGACGATCTTACCATCTGTGGTGACTTAATTGATTAAGGCTGTAAGGGAAGGAGAAAGAAGGGAGAGGAACAGGTCCTCGGGAGGACGGGAGCGACCGGAGACTGAGACGGTTCACTCCGACGATGAAGAGGAAGAAGAAGAGCCTACACCGCAGGCGGCACGAGGCTGCAACTATGGGGCATTTCAAAGATGCAAGCCCCAACCTTCGATGGTAATGGCACTGTTGCTGCTGCTCACCGGTGGGTGAGAGAGATGGAAGCTATTCTGAATATCAACGAGTGCCGAGAGGACCAAAAGGTGAAGTTTGCTGCCCAGTCATTTGTGGACTTGGCTTTATGCTGGTGGGACAATATCGTCCAAGCCGAGGGTAGTCGGGCGATAGAAAGGATGAAGTGGGCAGAGTTGAAGAGGTTGGTGATTGAGAAGTTCTGTCCTCACCGTGAGATGGACAAAGTTGAGAGGGAGTTCCTGCAGTTGGAGGAACCACCAAGTTTAATGAGATGGCACATCTGGTGCCAGATCAAGTGACACCCTGTCACGAAAGATCAAGAGGTATATTCAGGGCTTGCAGGCGAATGTCCTTAGGCACATGATTGCTGCCTGACTGAGCACGTTTAGGTCGGCGGTTGATTTGGCAGGGAAGTTGTATGATGAAAGAACTGTGGTGGTGGTTGAAGGAAGCACGAAAGGTGGTGGTGATCGGAAATGGAATGGGAAGCGGGTTGGACGTGGCGGAGCCGCTCCAAGAAACAAAGGTGCACGGGTGGATGACCGATGTGTGGTAACATCCGGTGCAAGATCGAGGAGGTGTGTTTAGTGTGGACGAGAGCACACTGGGGAATGTAGAGTGGGATCCAATGTCTGTTTCCGTTGTGGAAGGACCGGGCATGTGGCAAAGAACTGCGGGGTAAGGAGGTGTTATACTTGTAGCGAGGAGGGCCACATGAGCAGGGACTGTAAGAAGCCGAGGGCTGAAAGTTCCGATGCGGGGAAGAAGATGACCGAGACTGAAAGGCAGAGGGTGAGTGCCAGAGCGTTCACGATGACGCATGAGGAGGCTAGGACAGACCCTGATGTTGTGTCAGGTACGTTTCTAGTAAACCAAACTTTAGCCTTTGTGTTATTTGATTCTGGTGCTAGTAAAAGTTTTATTTCTGCTGCTTTCTATGCTAAACTACCTGTTAGTAGTAGGAATGTAGATGCACCCTTTGATGTAGAACGGCGATAGGTAAGTCTACCAAGATTTCTGAGATGATAGAAGGTTGTTTTGTGGAATTAGAAGGTCACAAGTTTCCTGTTAAACCATTTGTGATGACCTTAGGCGGGTTTGATGTAGTCCTTGGGATGGATTGGTTAGCGGACTACGAGGCAAACATTGTGTGTCGCAAAAAGATGATTCGATTGACAACGCTTGACAAGAGTTCAGTGACGATTTACGGTGATCAAGTTATCACTATTCCGAAGGTGATTTCAATGGCGGTGGCAGAAAAGTGCATGAGGCATGGATGTAGCGCCTACTTGGCCTATGTAAAGGATGCAGATACACCAACACCACAACTGTCCGATGTACCGATGGTGTGTAACTTTCCAGATGTGTTTCCCGAAGACTTACTAGGAGTGCCACCAGACCGAGAGGTCGAGTTTCGGATTGACTTAATACCAGGTGCCCAATCTATTGCTAAGGCACCGTATCGGTTGGCTCTGACTGAAATGTAGGAGTTGATGGAGCAACTACAGGAGTTACTTGATAAGGGGTTCATTCGACCAAGTATCTCTCCTTAGGGTGCTTCAGTCTTATCCGTGAAGAAGAAAGACGGTAGTATGAGGATGTGTATCGACTATCGTGACCTGAATAAGTTGATAGTAGAGAACCGATACCCGTTACCGAAAATTGACGATTTGTTTAATCAGCGTCAAGGTTCTAGTTAGTTCTTGAGGATAGACCTTCGATCTGGCTACCATCAGCTAAAGGTGAAAGAACAGGATATCCATAAAACAGCTTTTCGCTCGTGCTATGGACACTACGAGTTTCTCGTTATGTCTTTTGGTTTGACTAACACGTCAGCTGCTTTTATGGACTTGAGGAACCGAGTGTGTCGGCCGATGTTGGATACATCAGTGATTGTGTTTATTGATGATATCCTGATTTATTCAAAGAGCGAGAATGAGCATGCCGGTCACATTCGAGAGGTGTTGGAGACGTTGAGAAGGGAGAAGTTGTATGCTAAATTCTCCAAGTGCGCAATCTGGTTGCGTGAGGTTCAGTTCTTGGGTCACGTGGTGAATCTTGATGGGATTTTGGTGGACCCGGCAAAGGTGGAGGCGGTGATGCAATGGAAGTCTTCAAAGACACCATCCGAAATTCGTAGTTTCTTGGGTTTGGTGGGCTATTACCGAAGGTTTATTCAAGACTTCTCTAAGATCGTTTCTCCACTTACCAAGTTGACCCGGAAAGAAGTAAAGTTTTTATGGGGTCAAGCTCAAGAGAAGACTTTAAGGAGTTAAAGGCGAGGTTGACTCAAGCTCTTGTCTTGTCGTTACCCGATGGAAGCGAAGATTTGGTGGTTTATTCAGATGCTTCCTACTCAAGGTTGGGATGTGTGTTGATGCAAAGAGGAAAGGTTATAACTTAGGCACCCCGACAACTGAAAGTTCATGAGGTTAACTATCCTACTCACGACTTGGAGCTAGTAGCTGTGGTCTTCGCATTGAAGATTTGAAGGCACTACCTGTATGGGATGAAGTGCACTATATTCACTGATCACAAGAGCTTGAAGTATTTCTTCGAGTAGAAAGATCTGAACATGAGGCAAAAGAGATGGTTGGAGCTCATAAAGGTCATACGACCGAAAGGCATGCGACTGAAGGCCATACGGCCGAAAGTCATGAGATTGAAGGTCATGTGCCTGAAAATCATGCGAATGAAGGTCATACGCCCGAAGATCCTGTGAATGAAGGTCATGCGACTAGAGGCCATACGGGCGAAGGTCATGCGACTGAAGGTCACATGACTAGAAGTCATGCGACAGAAGGTCATGCGACT
>BJCM01076799.1:0-13456 GCA_018326385.1 Flaveria bidentis
TCTCCGCCTCTGACCTCCCCATGTTATCTTGCCACTACATCCAAAAAGGCAACCTTTTTCTCCCACCACAGTCTCCAGCCACCACCATCTCCGACCTCCGGCGAGCCCTCTCAACCGCCCTCACAGCCGGAAGACTCACCACCGACGACAATGGCTACGTCTACATCACCTGCAACAACGCCGAAGCTCAGTTCATCCACGTCGTCGCCACCCACATCACCGTCAATGATGTTGTGTCACCGACCCATGTGCCGGATTTTGTCAAGGGGTTTTTTGCGTTTGACAGAATGGTGAGCTATGACGACCATTTCAACCCCTTGTTGGCCGTTCAGGTGACGGAGCTTGAAGATGGTGTGTTCATCGGGTTTTCTGTTAACCATGCGGTGGTTAATGGAACATCATTGTGTAATTTCATAAATGTGTTTGCAGAGGTCTGTAGAGGCGCCAAATTGGTCTCCAAACCACCGTCTTTCCACCGTGACTCCGTCTTGATCTCGCTGGCGGTCCTCAATCTCCCCGCCGGAGGACCCAAAGTCACCTTTCCGGCAATAGCTCTAACCAAGGGTTGGTAGTGGTGGTCGGCCTGGGGGAGGTCATGATGTGGTCTGGTCAAAGAGGTAGAAGGTGAGGTTTAGGGTTAGTTTCAAATCTGAGCGAGTGGTGGTTGTCAGCGAGTTGTAGGTGGTGGCTGTGTGGTAGCCGGCGAGTGACGATGGTGATGTAGTCATAGGTGGTGGTTGCCGGCGGGTGATGGCTGTGAGGTTTTGGGTTAGGTTTAATGTGGAGTTAATGTTTGGTTAGTGGTGTGAGGTGGGACCCATATTTTGTTTATGTAATATGATAACACTTTTAATCCAAGGGTATTTTTGTCATTTTTAAAAAAGTTAACACAGTAATTGGATGGAGTTAACAGTTTGGACTTAATTGTGACAAATCTCAAACCATAATGGTTAAATCAAGCATTTTTAAACTATTGGATGAAAATGGTTATAACCTCCAAACCACAGGGACGAAAAGCGTAATTTACTCAAAAAATTTACTTTACAAATTACATTTGTAGAAAGATCTCTATATATATATATATATATATATATATATATATATATATATATATATATATTTGTAATATGAAAAATATTAAATAATAGAGTAAATTACTATTTTGGACGTCCTTGAGGTTTGACGAAAATCACGGGTTCAGTCCAATAGTTCATTTATTACACTAACAGTCCAATAGCTTCAAGTTTTGTTTCAATTTCACCCATGTCACTAACACCGTTATAATATTTCTGTTAAGTTAGTGTAAATTTACAATTATACCCTTATAATTAAATATAAAATAAAAAAAATCTTTAACAAATACTATCATCTTCATCATCTTGTCATCTTCGTCGTCATCTAAACCTAAACCACATCCCACCACCATCACCACCATTCCTAACAAATCCACCATCACTCACCACCACCATTCCTAACAAGTCCACCACCACCCACCATTACTACCACCATCATCATGGTTCAAGACCCCCACCCCCAACCCATCTTTCATTCTCTCTCATCTAGAAATCAAAAACCATCCGACGGTCTCCAGGGTCGATCTTAACTTCAATGGTGACCTCAATCGTTTCCAACTGCTTCCATTCCTCTTATTCAACTTCATCGAAGATGTAACCGGTCAATATCTCCGGCGACGGTGGTCTGTTTGGTGACGCACGATGGCAACTCTAACCCCTAGGCTACCTCTGACCACCATCACCACCTCCACCTCCAGGCCACTGCGACCGCCACCTCGTGCCGCCACTCCCACCTCCATCCCTTCTTTCTCTTTCTACCAACAGATCAACATATCCCCCTTCCACCACTCTATTTTGTAACACCACCACCAGGTCTGCCCCATCATCGATGTTTTTAGATGGTCAATGGCCGGATTTGGTGGTGGCCGACGGTTTTAGACGGTGGTGGTGAGCGATGGTTGTGGTTGTGGTCACCGGAGGTGACGGTGGTCTAGGCTGGATTTGGCGGTGGTCAGTGGGTTATAATGATGGTGCACGATAGCGGTGGATGTGGTCATCGACCGGAGGTGACGGTGGTCTAGGGGTGCACAATTCTTGTTTGTGTGTGTGAGATAGAGAAAAGAGAAGATGGAGAGAAAGAGAGAGGAGAGAAATGGATTGGGTAGGGATGTGGATGAGTTTTTATTAAATTCAAGGGTACAAATGTCTTTTTACATCGTTTAACAGAACAAACACTAACGGTGTTAACACAATGGGTGAAATTGAAACAAACCTTAAAACTATTGGACCATCAGTGTAATAAATGAACTATTGGACTGAACCGGTGATTTTCGTCAAACCTCGGGGACGAAAATAGTAATTTACTCTAAATAATATAATTTGTAGTTAATGTTATATTTATTATGAGAGAGAAACGAGAAAATGAAACTTAAGAGCTCTAGAATTGTAAAAAGTAACCTACAAAAACCTTCTTTTATTAATATTGATAGATATACAAAAAAGAATTAAATTATAATAGAATTTCATAGAATTTTACTAATGTGTCGTAACTTATATAAAACAAAGGTAAAAG
Source organism: Flaveria bidentis (assembly GCA_018326385.1). NCBI lineage: Eukaryota > Viridiplantae > Streptophyta > Magnoliopsida > Asterales > Asteraceae > Flaveria > Flaveria bidentis. The sequence goes on from BJCM01076799.1 coordinate 2,587, forward strand.
ACGAGAGATTACTACAATTTCTAGAAATAGTTAACGTTTTATTAATTCTCTATCGCTCGTCCACCTCTCTAGTATATACACATAGTGTAGTAAAAAAATGCGAATGAAGGTTTCTTCAAATTAAAGCTATAGACAAGATTGCATATGAGAAAAAGATCCAACGATGTTCAAAAGACGGGAAATTTTCCAAAATGACTTTTTGCCCATCAAATTCTCTTGAAATATGATTTTAATAAAATTATTCTTAAAATGTTACTATAGATAACGCGTTGACACATCTCTAACATTGTGTTATAGTGGTCTCTGTCTTTATTGTTATATTGTTAATTCTTAGCTTTTACATGGATGCTTCTGTACTAAAATCGCATACATCTATATTAGGGGTGTGTATGCTCAGTTTGTTTTGGTTTTGGCAGTTTTAGCCTAAAACTAAAAACCGATAATTCGGTTTCTAGGTCTTTAAAATCTTTCGATTTTGGTTTTTTCAGTTTTTAGTTTCCGGTTATCACTTCGGTTTTGTTTTTTTCGGTTTTTTTTTGGGTTTCAAGTTCTTTTTAAAAGAAAATGATTTAAAGTAATAAATTTAAGCTGTAAACTTTGGGCTTACATCATTTTTATTGATCTTTAAATATAATCTATATATTCTTATAAATTGCTTAACATTATAATTAATTACAATTAATAAAATTTAATAACAAAGTTCAACAATACAATTTAATTTGCCAAACAAACAAGGTTAAAGATTTTTCTGAAAACCTAAATATCTATCTATTTTAGAAATATGTGAATATACCTTTAAATTTACAAGTTCAGTTTAAGGTTTCAGTTCGGGTTTCCGTTACAAACAAAACCAAGGCCGAACCGAAAAAAATCAATTTTTAGAAAATAATCAAACCAAACCGTTGGTTTCTTATGGGTTTCGGTTTTTCGATTCGGTTGTGTCAGTTATTTCGTTGCGATTCAGTTATTTCGGCACACCCCTATTATAGTATGGCGGACGTCTCCATAGTAAGGATGGATGCCTTTATACAAAGGGTCAGACACTTCTATAGTACGATTAGATGATTCTGTGATACACTCAAACGCTTTTATGGTAGATTGGAACGTCTTTATAGGAAGTTTGGGCTTCTTTATAGCAGGATTGGAAACCTGTATAGTAGGTTTGGGCGCCGCTATGTATAACATGTTTAGATATCTTGTATCGTATAGATATTTAAATGATGATGTTTTTATTCCGAAAATGTCATATTGAAAAAAATTAATACAAAAAAGACATTTTAAGAAATTTCACTTAAAAAAATAAACATGAAAAAAAAATAACAAAAAAAAGAAAAAGGAAAAAAGAATAGAAAAGATAAAACGTAAAAGGGTAAAAACCGAAAAGCTCTTATACTGAATTTCTTGTAGTTTGGTGTGAATTTTCATTTTAATTCGAATATTTTTTTCTTTATTTTGATTTTTTTTCTTTGTCTTAGAGCATTTACATTTTATTCTTTATTTTTATTCATATAATTACACTAAAAATATTATTTTTTTCTCTCTCCTATCAATTAAATAATATATTTTTATATATTTTTCATTACCTTTTATCTCTTATTCACTCATAACCACTTTAAAATATATTAAAAAATTATAAAGGTTGAACAGTATATCTTTAAATTTACAGATGAACAGTAACATTTTCTCTCTACTTCACTCACAACTACTTAATATAATTTAATGACTCACACTCATATAATTATAAAACATGAGCTGTGAATGCTTTTAAAATATTAAAAAAAACCACATCAATTATTTTAACAAAAAAAAACAATATTTATGAACCCCCTACTATGTAATTTGTAGTCCCTCTCTCCTTCTCATCTGCTTACAAGTTGCAACATCATTCGGCCACTCTCATCACCATTCTTCACTTCTTCAACCCGTTATATCATTCTCTCTCACTCTCTCTAACCAAAATCTCTCTCATCACCATCATTACAAGGTTTTTTGTTCGTAGTTAAGGAGAGATAGACTGGAGTTTTTCACAAAGTTCAACAAATTAGTTAAAAAGTAGGAACCTACAATTTCAAAATTTCTAAAAATAAAATTTTTGGATTGAAACGATAATTATCACCAAACCAAACGAAAAAAAAGGTTTTGTTTTACTCTCAAACATTTTTAGGTTAAAAGCTAATTTTATCATTTTCTTAAATGTAAATAATTTTTACAGAGTTATAATTATTTTGTTTGAAAAAACTACCAATGAAGTCAAACTAGTTTTTTCCCCGCGCTACGCGACGGGAATTTGGTAATTTTTTTCCACGTAACCATCCCGGATCGTCAAAACACATAAATTTGAATACCAAAACCGGTTTCAATTATAATAATACAGACAACGACGTTTTACGCTTATAATCAGTTCAATTTGTCACAGTACCACAACAGTATCCGCTCTCATTATAGCTTAATTAAACTCGCATCTACACATCTACATTGTGCCCTCACACTTGACAATAGGACGCTTATATTTCTTATTTAAAATTAGAAAAGAAAAATACCATACATTTAATAAATAGAATCCAACTATGCATAATAACGAACAAAACACACGTGGCAATGAAAGGAAGACCACCAAAATCACTAAAGTACCCTTGAGTGGTAAACTAATAAATATCAAAACCTAAGTGGTCAAATTAAAAAAAAAACAATAGATCTATTGTACCACCTATGTTGGTTTTTTAAATTATTATAGGTGGTTTTTTAATTATTATAATAATGTTTATTATTTTTAACTTCGATACATAATTTTGTTGAAGTTCTTTACCAAATTGACTAAAAAATCATTGGCTAGTGGTAGTTGAGTACGGGTAATCATACACATGTTATATAATTATACGATACTGTTGTATTGTCTTATGACTTTTTAATTTTTTTTTACGTAATTATAAATATAGTTGCATAATTATGGCGCACGTTTATACACAAGAAGCTATGAATTTGAGTAATTATATTTACAAATTGTGTAATTATAGTATATGATTATACACGTGAAAGTATGAGGTTAGTAGAATTTTTTTATATATGTTGCATAATTGTTAGGTATAATTTGCTAAACTACGCTATGCAGTGTCGGAATCAGATATTATTTTCTATGGGGTCACTAATATTTTATGATTAGATTTATAACGAAACAACATAATCTTTTTGGGTCTTCCGATCAAGTCAGGTTGGGTCGGAAAAAAACATGATTAAATTGTATTGAAGTTAACACGTCCCTCCCATTTCAAAGATAACATGTCCGACATTGATTTTTACAAAATGATTGATGGACCGAATTGGAAAAATTATAAAACAAAATATTTTAAGTTTGCTAACTCACCATGTGCCCTTCTTCATTCTTTGAGTTACCAATAGCTTTTTTTATTGATTCAAGGTGTTCCAGACTTTTCCTTTTAAATTTCTAAAAAGTTTTCAAAGCATTTAGAATAATCAAATGTAGTTTCCACAAGTTTTCTTGAAGTATGCTTCACTATCCATTTGGTCATCATCCATCGAAAGTTGAATTTCAAGGGGCAATTAAACCTCCATTGGATTAAAAAAAGCTATAGGCAGTTCACAATGAGATATAATGTTGTCTTCATTAGCCAAACAACAATGGGGTAAAGTGTTGCTATAATTAGCCAAATCAACCAACATTAAAAAAATACAACCTTAGCATAATGCAATGTTTCAATTTACCAAGTATTTACACTCAAATGTATTAAATTAGCAAGTCTATACCAGAAAAAGTATTGTTAAGCAAGATTCATAATTAGCATTATGCTTTAGGCAAATTGATGAATTTAAGTAAAAAAACATGAATAATTTTGTAACTTTATCAATAATGGAACTAACCTTCAAAAATCGGAATATTCATTATGAAAGTAAGTTTCTACAAAATCAAACAGTAAACTTTTAAATCAAAACATTAAAGCTTTAAAATCAACAACCAACCTTTAAAATCAAAACATTAAAGCTTTAAAATAAAAAATCAACCTTCAAAATCAAAAATTAATCTTTAAAACAGAGTACTAACCTTCAAAATCGGAAGAAATGAAGTAGCTGGTGAAGCGGGGAGGGTTTTCTTACTAGTATTTCGTTTTTGGGATGAAATTAAGGAGAAGAAACAAATTTGCAGACTGCAACGACGTTTGGGGCGGGTTTTGGGTTGATTTAGGGTAAAATCATAGCAAGGGTAAAGTGGTAATTACACATATAAAAAGAGTTTAAATAATACAGACGCATGAACCTGCGCCCTGGTTCTGGACAAGAACGCGCACAAACAAAATTTACTAGCAAACCAAAGCAATGTTTTGAATCCAATTCAAACTTAATAATACTTATGGGTTCACCTACATAAAAACTATGGATTCACTCAAAATTTCAGTATTATACTGTCCACTACTAGTTCGAAAATCAATGAGGTCACTTGACCCCACTCCCCGAAGGGTAGTTCCGCCCCTTACGCTATGTCATTCTTGTGACTTGTAGGAAAAAAAATGTAAAGAGTTTTTATAATTGAAATGTCATCCCGCAATTTCCTTGCGGTTTTAAAACCCACAAACTTTGAAAACCACATAGTTAATGCTGTTGAAGTTTGATTGAAACTTCATTTTATTTTATTTTATTTTTACAAGCAATCACACATACTTGATATTTTACTTTACATCTATTCTATATGTAAAATTTTCACATTTACATTATATAATATTCAAACCCCTAATTAAAGTATATATCATTTTACCATCAAGATGTTACCGAAGCCTTGAACTTTACGCTATTAACCAAAATATGAGATGAGTTGTGTTATTTTATCATTTATCCTAATAAAATCAATTATTTACTATTTTCTATACCACTAATCAATTTTTTTATTATGTTGTCATCAGGTAGGTTGGAGTGGATACAAGGAAACATCACGTAGATAGAGGTGGCGGGTCTTTTTCTCTGGATGAAGACTCCACCCCCTCGAATCCGATGGCCAAAAGATCATTCGGATTGAAGCATATTCATCAGTACTCACTAGTTAATATTATAAATGTTAAATGTAAAGTTTTAATTTGGGAAAATTGACACGATGCTCTTTAAGAGAGAGAAAGAGATAGCGAAAGTGAGAAAAAAAGAAAAACCTTCTAATAATTAAAATAATAAAAAAGGAACTACTTAGACTTTTAAAGGCCGATAAGTCCTAAATCAAATGGTTTATGATGATTTTAAGGACCAATGAGTCCTAGATCAAATGGTTTTTGATGAGCCATCTTATGATTTTTTAAAATGAAGATCATGGGTTGGAGTTTCATTAAGTGTAATATACTTCAAGTGAGTCAAGATTTTTACCATAGTGAGCCTTTAGGTGGTGGGTTTCCTGGGTCACCAGCGCTGTTTGTGTTTGCGGGCGTGAGTAGCTTTTTGGTAATTGGTTTACCCGGGTGACCGGGTTTAATAATTATTCGTTGGTCGTTCAAAAAAACCTAGACTTTTAAGGTTTTGGATATATGTAATGAAAAGGTACTAAATAATAAAATATTTAAGCTATTAAAATTTCAAAGAAACCTTTTAAAAAGTTTATAATCATCCAAACATCGGATTTATTTGATACCCTTTAAAATTTCATCGTGTATATATTCTATCTGTTTCCCATCAACTTTAAAGCACCAACCCAAAGCAAATATTAACACCCCCCTTTCCCTTATTATTATTCTCCGGCGATATCACCGGCGAATCATCATGTACAGAGTAGCAAGTGCATCTGAGTATTTAGTCATCACCGGGTTCGGGATCGACGACATCAAAATCGCCAAGAAAGCATGGGTACTTCCCGGCCAGTCCTACTCCGTTTTCGACATTTCTCCGGTGAATTACACGTTCGAAGTCATGGCCATGAGCGCCGAGAAGCTCCCTTTCATCCTGCCAGCAGTGTTCACAATCGGCCCGCGATCCGACGACGAAGAGAGCCTACACAAATACGCGAAACTCATCTCCCCTCACGATAAGCTATCGCACCATGTGAACGAGCTCGTTAAGGGGATCATCGAGGGCGAAACGCGTGTTCTTGCAGCCTCCATGACGATGGAAGAGATATTTAAAGGAACAAAGGAGTTTAAGCAGGAGGTGTTTGAGAAAGTTCAGCTGGAGTTGAATCAGTTTGGGCTGTGGATTTATAATGCTAACGTTAAACAGTTGGTTGATGTCCCTGGGCACGAGTATTTCTCGTATTTAGGGCAGAAGACACAGATGGAAGCTGCTAATCAGGCGAAAATCGATGTCTCCGAAGCTAAGATGAAGGTACGTGATAAATGATGTTTGATTTATAATGATTGACGGTCGACTTTATTTGAATTGATGTATGTTTGATTTGAGTTTATTTGAATTAGGAGTTCTTGATTCATACATCATGTAAAATTTTGAAAAAGAGTAAACTGCAGTTTATATAAAGATAAACGATCGTTTACTATGTAAACTGCAGTTTACAGATTTATGAACTGTAGTTTAGAAGTATGTGGTGTATGTAATATATAACCCTTGAATTCTTATGTTTGTAACTGGTTGATTTAGGGTGAAATTGGAGCGAAGCTTCGAGAAGGACAGACGCTGCAGAACGCAGCTAAGATAGACGCGGAGACGAGGATCATATCAACGCAGAGGCAAGGGCAAGGGAAGAAGGAGGAGATAAAGGTGAGGACAGAGGTGAAGGTGTTCGAGAACGAGCGAGAGGCTGAAGTTGCACAAGCGAACGCTGAGTTAGCAATGAAAAAGGCGAAGTGGGCTAAGGATTCGCAAGTGGCTGAGGTGGAGGCAGCGAAGACAGTGGCCCTCCGCGAGGCGGAGCTGCAGAAGGAGGTCGAGATCATGAACGCCTTGACGCAGACAGAGAAGCTTAAGGCTGAGTTCTTGAGTAAAGCTAGTGTTGAGTATGAAACCAAGGTAACACACATACAGATGATAATTCATGAATTTAAACTTGAAGTTCTTGACTGTTGATGAATAATTATCAAAATTGTTATGATCAAAGGTGCAAGAGGCGAATTGGGAGCTTTACAGGAAACAGAAGGCTGCAGAAGCGATTTTGTACGAGAAAGAAAAAGAAGCAGAAGCACAGAAGGCTACTGCAGAGGCGACATTCTACTCGCGGCAACAAGTGGCTGATGGCGAGCTGTATGCGAAACAGAAGGAGGCTGAAGGTCTTGTGGCCCTTGCACAGGCTCAGGGTACCTACATAAAGACCCTTTTGGGTGCATTGGGTGGTAACTATGGGGCTTTAAGGGATTACTTGATGATCAATGGTGGAATGTACCAAGAGATTGCTAGGATTAACGCCGAGGCGGTTAAGGGGCTGCAGCCAAAGATTAGCATTTGGACCGGTGCGGGTGGTGTTGGTGAGGGTGGTGATGGTCATGGTCAGGGTGGTGCGATGAAGGAAGTCGCGGGGGTGTACAAGATGTTACCGCCTTTGTTTAGCACGGTTCATGAGCAAACTGGTATGTTGCCACCAACTTGGATGGGGAAGATCACTGAATCTTGATGGTTGAATACTTGAATTTTCTCATATGGGATCATGAATTCAAGTACTTGGTTTGATAATCTAATGGTGTTAATAAGAGTATACAATATTAGACTTAATTTGAGTATCATATATGATATATGTGTGAATTTGGTTGGTGTTTAAATGAATGTTTTTATGTACGGTGATGTTTGTATATTTGGTTGAAACTTTTTCCTAAGTACTAGTATTTGTTATTGTTGGCCTAGGTGAACACGGTTTTTGGTTTCTCAGTTTTGATGAGAATTTTTATGTTGAATTATTAACTATGATTCTAGGAAACCACGAATTTAGTCAACTGTTTTGTGTGGGTCAATGGTTTTTTGAAGGTTTGATGTTTACTTTAACAAATTTGTTAGTTTGTATTAAATTTTCAATGCTATTAAAAAAATTTGTATTAAATTTCCATGTTATTAAAATGGTTTGTAACTTTGTAATATAATACATATCCACATAATTATATACTTTTAAACTTATAATTAAGTATCTTATAGGAACTTAATTTGGTGATTTGGTAAGTTAATAATATATGTTAGTTATAGTTATACACGAATGATAATTACTAATTAAACTTAGTCAAACCATAACTTGTATTTACGTTAATTGTGATATATATTTTATTTATATACTAAATTTTTATGTTATATTAAGATTTAATAAAACAAAATCATATAATTTTGTTCTTTAATGTTTGTCACGTTATTATTGTAAGGATCGGAAATGTGCGTCATTTTTAAGCCGTTTTCGAAAGTGAAACAAATGTCATCATACGTTGTGGTTTATAATAATTAAAAATAATAATTGGGAACTACTCAGAAACTTACCATTTGATAAGAAGACGTGTTTCTGAAAAGCCTTCTCATTAAGTGAAATTATGGTATTATGCTACACAAACTCATATGTGGTATTTACAGTTCCACGTGTCCAATTCAACATTTTTAGGGTTTTATTGCTCTTTTGTTACATCTGTAATATGTGCCACGATGCAACCCATGTTTATGTTCAATTATTAGTGGTTCATGTCCTTTATTTTGTTTATTTTAGAAGCAGTGGAGGGAGTGGATGCACTAATTAATTTCAGTAACAAATACGTTACATGATATGTATGATTTGAATTTAAAAAACATTATTTCTCATTTATTTTCAATCTGGTTTCTTTTCTAATTCTTTTATCATTTTGAATCAATCGAGATACACACCAATATTCTGCTTGTCATGTTTTGTGGCTTACTATCTAGTTTTAAAATTTCCATCGTATATCGTTCAAGTTTAAGAAAATGAATTATATTTCAATAACAAAAAAATATAAGATTCCTTTAGGCATTGGTCATACTGGATATCTAATCACTTGAGAACGAAAATTTATATAAACATAGTAATCTTTATTTTATATATATATATATATATATATATATATATATATATATTACATAATAAGTAATATTATACATATAAAAAATTTTTTTTACCTAACTCATTAACTCGCATGTGGCGTTCCCATCCTAGAACTCCACAGAAGACAATGTAGCTCACATGTTTATATGAGATAAGATGTGGGGGTTCGAACTACTACCTGCCCAAATATCTTGTTATGTTTTAAATCCAGATCTAAGCTCCTGATCTTTGTCGTAAGCTTACTACCCAATGTGTTTACCTAGGATGATATGAAAATAATTATATGTGTACACAATAAATAAATAATTGATAGATAATAAACAAATTGATCTTGGGCAGAATTCAAACTTATAAAATTAACAAGATAGGGCTCGAGTTAACACATTAGTGAAGCGGCAAGGGGAGAGAGGGTGTGAAATCTATCTCACATGTGACATTGATGAGTTCTATGAGAGCGGGAGGAAACGTAAGGCGCCCATGAATATTCTAACATGAAGGTGAGAAAGGGGACGACCATACTTTTTTGATGTGGATTGTCTTATACTTCGTCCTCTCCAAATATGAGTATACATATCTTACAACTATTAGCCATACAACTTTTTATTTCAAACTTTTACACTAATACCTGGTGTATTCATTTCACTTTTTTTTTATGATGTTTGTCTAAGTAATACAAAAACTTAAATAAACTAGATAGCTAGGGTACATACTAGGACTTTTTAAAAAGCTCGCTACCTTGGTTTGTTCGAAAATAGCTCACTCAAACATAGTTTGTAAATTAGCCAAACCCGACACGGCTAGCTCGGCATGTGGCTCGCTTGCTAGCTTGCTCGTTGTCTTGTCAAAATCAAAAACTAAATTATAATTTGTATAAATCTTACAACAAATTTATGACATATTGTTCAAATAGACCTATATATATATACATACATATATATATATATATATACATATATATATACATACATATATATACATATATATACACACATATATATATATATATATACATATATATATACATATATATATATATATATATACATATATATATATATATATACATAGGGTGAAGTTATATTGAGAACCCATAATTAATGTAATAACATTTTAACCAAATGTGGACCATTGATTAAACTTTTATAGCATGAGATAGTGCCAAGTGTCTCCTCTTTTTTTAATACAAAAAGGCATTTTTGACATTTCAATACTACTCAAAAATCAGCTTTTTATATGGTAGTGACAAGTCTCACCACCTACTATTAAAATATTTCATCTATGTTTTACCTTTTATTTTATAAAAGTTTACCCCCTTGTTTTTTAAACTACTATAACTTTTTTTATCAAATGTTAGATTTTTATAAAAATAACACTATTAAACTTATCTCGTTTTTCTCTTTAATTTCATTATACTTTTGCCAAAAAAAGACCGTTCGAAATTACTGTAACATGACGTAATACACAAATGTAATAATATCTTACACCATAAAAATTAAAAAAAATTACACTACAAATCAAAATAAAATTACACCACAATATTTATGTTTAAATTCAATAGTGATGTAACAAAAAATAGGATTACACTATTTTAACACAAATGGTATATTGAGCAACACTAGTGATCGGTGTCGAAGGACCGGTCAAAATAAGAGTTTTAGAGTGTTCCGAACTACCTTATTAGATAGGGTAAGTCGAGTGTCGAACCACGAGGAGTATTGTGGAAAGTGCTAATTGTAAACTAATTAAGTTAACTAAGTACTGAAGCAAAATTGATTTGATTGAGTTGGTGAAAGATTAAACTAACTTTAACTAACGAGTATTAATAAAATGGTTTAAACAATAATGGAGAGAATGTGATCCCTCCGAGATCCTGGTTAGCCGATTTTCACTAGGAGATATGTACTTTGTCAATTG
>BJCM01076805.1:0-5000 GCA_018326385.1 Flaveria bidentis
AAGATGTTTCCTGAAACTGAAAAACAAGCATATAAGGCTTCGACTGAACAGATACAAATTTTTGATAACTCAAGATCAACAGGAGTTCTGGTCAGGAATGTACTAAAGAAAGGACAATCTGTTGCAGAATTGCTAAATGCTATTATTGCTCCTGATTTCACAAATAAAGTTAAAATCATTGCATGGAAGTATGATGATGTGTTTGATGCATTCTTGATTAAAAGAGTAAATGTTGTCTGTGATGTATATCATTTTTACTCTAGCATAATAAAACTTCCAGTGCAAGATCTTAAGGAGCTAAACAGATTAACTTAGATCAATCCTTCCGATTCTAAAAGACGAAGAATGATGGTAGAATTGTTAAGGAAAGGAATGGAAAGATCAAGTAACTTTTTGAAGACCAGATGTGAACAGATTAACTTAGGCTGCAACATCTTTCATGATCTTCTATTCCATTCCTTAGTTAAGCTTAATGAAGCTTGAGCAGCAAGGCATTCTTTTCAGAAGAAGCCTTCACCACCTTTTCTTCCAAACTAGTCTTCTTCTGGAATGGTTTCAAGGGGACTCTATTGTTCTTTTGAGTCTTAATAGCTTTAACTTCCCAAGCCATTTTCTATTCAAAAGGAGGACTTTCTTTGAAAGCAACATTGTTTTGGTAACAAGCTTTCCTTTTTTTATCACTTGAACCATGTGACAAGGTCCAAATGAGAGACCTTCCCTCATTCCTTCTCTTTGAACATTATTTGCGTAATATGTGCTAGCAAGATTGTAATAACAATCTTTGGCCATGTGGTTTTGCATACCACACATTATGCAGGCAATGTTAGTCTACTGGGAATTTGAAGGCTGCTATTTCTTTTTCTTTTTCTCTTCATCACTAGGTCTTACCTTTGTCTTTTGATCCTTTAGTTGGATAGGTTGCTGTTACTACATACTTTTGCTGATTCAGAAGTTTCCACTACCTAGAATCCAGCTTAGATTCAGCCACTTTCATGGTAGTTTTTCTGGTTGCCTTAGCCCAACTTCTTCTTGCTTTGGTGGTTAAGGGTTGGTAGTTTTCATCACTGTGTTGGTCTCCAAAGGTGCATCACTCTTTGACTCATGGGAAGGTGGGTCAGCAGATGGAACCTCTTGCTCCTCTGTACCACAACTTGGTTGTCTAATAGACTCATAGGACTATGGTGGAGAAATTTAATTGGTTCCCACCCCACCTTTGTTTTGATAACAAAGTTTTGAGTGAGTGAATGATGCAAGAATGGCTTGGAAGTTTTGCTTTGAGATAGCATGCTTCCTGGCTTGAGCCTCAGCTGTGACAAGCTGGGCTTGAGCCTCAATCAATTTGGATATTAAATACTTGATTTGAGTCATGTAGTTTGTATGTTCATGTTTTAACAAGGAAACAATTTTCTCTAATTCATCAATTTTCTTTTGATAGTCAGATTCAACCCTTTTAGAATCAGATTTTAAGATTTTAAAGACTCAATATCAAATTTACTTTCTATATTGTAGTCCTGGTATAACTTAATCTTAGCAATAGAATCTAGAGTATAGAGATGCTCATATACCTTGTTGTCATCAGTTCCAGCCATGAGTGCTTGAGCAAGGCACATCTTGTACCATGAAGCTCGAGTCAACTCTTGAGCTACAACTATTGTTTCAGTTGACTTCCTAGTGGCTTTAGGTGTAGAGGGATGTGAGGACGCATGTGAGGTTCTTGGATTTGACTTGGGAGCCTTAAATTCCCGAGCAAAATGACCAAGTTGGTTATAGTTGTAACATTAGGATTTGTTTTGTCAAACCCAAACATGCTGCTAGTCGGATTTTGAGGGAACTACCTTCCAGTTCTTTTGAAGAACTTCTTTGCTCGGTAGGTTAACATAGCCATTTCTTGGACTATGTACACATACTCCATATCATCTAGAATGAAGCACTCTAGATCATTAAAGCAATGTTGATGATCACTAGAGTATCCACTTCCTGAGACAAAGGCACAACTGTCCTGAAAAGAATCTTGTTGAGCCTGTTAAGACCTTAGAGTCTTAGGGAATGTGATATAGCATCCTTAAGAGCAGGATGGCTGTTGAGAATATGGTAGGTACTGCTAAGCTTGGGGGTCCTGTGCCTTCAGCAACCATTAAAGCGTTGCTAGCACGTTGCTAGCAGGAAGGCTTGAAGGTCTGTTCATCTGATGGCCTCTCTTTTTGTCCATCTTTAAACGGTATCCATCAAGGATGCCATATAATGCAATCATGGTGAAGGAGTTCAAGTATCTATCCTCTTGAAAGAGACATAGTAGAACGTCCACTCATTTGGATGTGCGCTCATGAATTTTCGAGTCACATATCTCAATTCAAGGGCAATTCGCACATACTAAAGGGAAGAGATAAGATCCATATACTGCTGGCTGAGGCTATCTCCAACAATGTAAGTGAAGTTCTCGAGTTGCTGCTTCATTGAATCTTTCATTTAGTCATCCGAGCTAGACTAAATTTGAGACAATGCATCAAATAGTTCTTTAGCTGACATCCAGTGCTCAAACCACACCATGATGGATTTTGGTATAGTAGTCATAAGAACAGTCATGGCATTGCTATCAATGTCCAACTTTTTATGGTCTTCATCAGAGTAGTCTTCAACGGCTTTTTCTATCATGGCACTGTTTCCACTTGGTGCAGCAACCTTTGGTTTGTAAGGACCATTGACAATAGATTACCACATTTTCCCATCTTGAAACCTGATGAAGCCTTGCATATGTCTGCTCCATGATCTAAAGTGTCTTAGGGTGATGATAGGTGCTTTAGTCATCGTCCCCATATCAACTTCAGACTTTTGGTAGAGGGCCATTTTTGACTGTGGTGAAAGGAGGAGTGAAAAATAGGTTGATTTAGATGGTAAGATCTCACAATTAAGAGGCTAAAATGCACTGATACCAATTATAGGATGGATGTTTGTCACTAACATGTGATTTGTCACTCAAACTCACTTAATCACACACGGTTTAGATAAAGCATAATCTCTTCAAAGAGTTCATAATAATATACTAAGTAACAAAGAAAACAAGGAAAAAAATTCATGGTACTTGCATATATTACTTCTCAACTCAAAGTATTACAAGACCCTTACAACCATGTTACAAAAGTTACAATTAGAAACTATATATACTATCACCTATAGTTGGATATACTTTGATACCAGCCGGAAACCTATAACTAATGCAAATACAACATAGATAAAGTTAAGGCATCTCTTAGATAATGTCTTATATAAGATTTGGTAGTCATGACATGTCCATGACTTACCTTTTGTCACCAACTAAAGTTAACAACTGTACTAACTGATAAAGGTGAAGAGAGGAATAAATTATTGTTAACTACATGGGTTTTGAGAAAACGCCATACATTATATTAGAGGTCTGGAGCAGAGTGTCAGAATGACCATACTTATGTCCACTGGTTCATAGCAATGTCTTCCAAAGGGTAATTGGATTCGGAAGAACAAGTTCTTCCGAGGCCACTTTACTTCAGAAGTGGCTACTTCTTCCGAGGCTTGGGGACTTCTTCATATCAACATTCTTCGGAAGTCATTGTCTTGAATTCTTTTAAGTCTTGAACCTTGGAAGAGAAGATTTTATCTTCGGAAGTTGGAGGATTCCTTCAGAAGATGATGTTGTACTTGTCTTTGGAAGAACTCCATTTTTCTTTGGAATTTCCACACTTTGCTTCGGAAGACCTTTATTAGTTGCACCAAAATTGTCTAACTGTTTGGTATGGTTGCACCAGCCTTTCTAGATCCAATAAAAACCTTCAAAGCATAGTTGATATCCATAAAGATACTCTCTTATTAGAATGTGAAAAATCAATAAACTTTAATATCTTAGATGTTGCAAGGTACCCAAGTGACATTGCATCTCTATGCTTTGTCAATTTCATTACACACTTCCCTCTCTATTTAAAAAACCATCTAACCCCCAACATTGTTTTAGAGAAGTTTATTAGTATATTTGGTGGAGGTTAGAAAAGGATATGATAATCCTTGTGAGTTGGTTGAAAGCATAGGTTATTTTAAGAGACCAGACGCTAGATTAGATTATATATAAAGCCCTACAATGACCCTATGTCTAATGGAAAGGCCATTCTACAAAGGAATGTATGGCAGGGTTAATGGAATGATTTTTAAATGGAATTTTCAAGAAGAATTGAAAATAACGGACCATAGTGACCACTATAGTCCTATGTGTTGGGCATAATGATCCATAAAGAATTAAGTTCGAGACTAGGACATCAGATCTCATACGACTACGACGACTACGACTACGACCACTATGACTACGACCACTACGACTACGACCACTATGACTACGACCACTACGACAATGACCACTACGACAATGACCACTACGAGTACGATCACTACGACTACAACCATTATTACTACAACTACAACCACTACGACTACGACCACTACGATTACGACCACTATGACTAGGACCACTACGACGACGACAACGACCACTACGACCATGACCACTATGACCACGACTACTACGACCACGACCACGACCACGACCACTACGACCACGACCACTACGCCCACGACCACTATGACCACGACCACTACGACCACGACCACTATGTCCACGAACACTACCACCATGACCACTACCACCATGACCACTACGGCCACAATAGCTTTCGTTTACTTTGCAAAACACCATCATAGCAACAAGATTCCCCATATGACTGATTTTTCCAGCTAATCACATGAACAATTTTCCATTGCTTCAATCTTCACACAGGTTAACTTGATTAACATTAACACCTGCAGAAATACCTCCTCAAATTCAGCATATCCCAATATATAAACGTTGTGCTCTGCTGGCGTCTTCATACGGTGTATTGGGAAAAAAGTAGAAGGTTCCAATCCTCAAATAACAATCTCAAACAAATCAGCATGCACTCAGATTCATAATCAGAAACCGGCTCACATCATCACTTTCTGAT
>BJCM01076805.1:10000-12664 GCA_018326385.1 Flaveria bidentis
ACCTCTTGTGTAGTATTTTCTTGAACTGGGGAGAAAGTGGGCATATGCTTGTACAATCTCTTCTGGCTCTTCTCTTATTTGATTTGAAGAAGTAACTTTGCATCCTTGGCTTCCTTCCTCTCTCTTGTCAATTCCATGTCAGCCGGTTCATTAAGCACCTCAAAAGGGAGAGATAAAATCTCATCAATGGCATGTTTATCAGGTCAAGACCTTCATAGTAGTACAAGGTCTGAAAATTAAAGACTTCTTGCTGCCCTTGAACTCTTTGAAGAATCGGGGCTCTTCTGTTTGCATCATACATCCACCATATGATGTAGTTGGAAGTTCCCTGAGGTGGAGATAACACTACCCTAGGTACACCTTCCTCAAAAAGACTCTGAATCAAGGAGTTTACAAAGTCCACATCAAAGTGAAGTTGAGAATGTTGCTGAGTACGGACAGTTGCAAGTGAGGATGGTGAGTCCTCAATGTCCATGCTCGGTGAAGAACACCCAGGTTCTGTGTCTGTGATTACTTTCGCCCCCTTTTTGGTTGCATCACCCACTTGCATAGGTGAGCTAAAGGTTAGATCAATCACATTCACAAGTTCTTGTGTTTCTGGTTGAGCTCCTCTTAAAGGTCTCCTAGCTAGTTTTTCCTTAAGATAAGATATCTCAAGTTGTAGATCATTGACACTGTTTTGCAAGGTATTCACCTTAGATCCAAGATAACTAACCTTAAAGACTAGGTACGTGCATGTTTTTCATAGAATTGCACATTTAGCCTTAGATTACCCTTATCTTCATGAGAAGAATCATGGGGGGATGAGAGAATTGGACTAGAGTCCTCTCTCTCACCACCAACATGAAGTTCTTGGCTGCTGGTTTTCCTTTGTTCAATGACAACTTTAGTTGAAGTGTCAATGGGATGAGTTGCCATGGTTGAGGTCTGAATGATGTAATCACTTGCTAAAGTGAGAGCCTATTCCATATGGATATTCTGAATAGGTTAATAAGTATCCACCTCAGTCATAGGTGACTGATGTGGTCTAGACATAGGTGACTCGTAGCACTCATTTCTCTTTGAGTGGGGGTGGAGTAGAGAGACTCATGGTACTCACTGAAACCTATATCTTTATTAGTATAGAAGTCAAGGTTGGGGATTGGGTCATTTAACTCTAGAGGCTGGGGATGGTAACTGTTCCCAGAAGGTTGTTCACCAGAGTGTTGAGACTTAGAGTGATGGCTTAAGGCAGTTGGGCTAGTGAGCTCATTAGGCTAATCACGAGGAACCTCAACACTGATCTTTGAAGAAATAGGAGTGGTTTGTCCTCAGGAGAAGTCGGAGCTCTAGTAAACACTTCCTCATATACGAGTGAGTGTATGGGGGCCTACACTAGCTTGATTAGGGGTTCATTTGGATTTTTTTCTTTTGTAAGTGAGGGTGATGTGAGGCTTTTTTTCTGGTTGGGAGATAGGTGTGGGTTTAACACTAGCATGTGTTGCTAGGTTGTCACCTTGAGCAATGAGCTATAACATTTTTGAGATAAAGGTTGTTTCTACCACTGAGAAGCCAACAGTTTGCTTCTTCAAGATTGTAAAGGTGTTGGGCTTCATCTGGCCCAATTTAAGAATATTACCTATTTCCCTCAATTGTGAGGCCAGTTCACACTTAAGAATGTATTGAACATATCTAGGAAAGATGTAATATCTAAGTAGTCCATGTTTTCAAGTAAATTTGTGTAAAAAACTAAGAGTACCTGAACTTGATCCCTGAACAATTCCATGTACTATGAAGGACAGATCCTTAGGAATCTGGCCCCATCCTCCATGCTTGTTGGACAAGCTGTGGATAACTACATGAGGCAGGTATTTCCATTAGGATGAGACCTTCCCTTTCCTAAAGGTCTTTACAGAGAAATCTCCCTCATAGCCGATCTGCACAAAGGAATGATTTTAGCCTCCTTTGGTAAGAACAACTCACCTTCTTCATCATCCAACTGAAGATGATTGTTGATGATGGTCAGAGTGATAAAGATTATTCTCCCCTGCATTGTGGTAGACAATGCCTTCTCCCCATCCATAATTATATAATGTCAGGTTTTCCAAAATTCAAGCAAGTGATCTTCATATAGAGTAGGATCAATGGTAAGGGAGGTGGAGTAGTTGGACAGAGCTAGAGAACGGAAAATATTTGAGAAACTATCATCTTTCTCAAAGTTCAATAGAGCAACTTGGTTCTGTTCCCTATGAAGTTGCATGGAGAAATCAGGGTTGTTTCGGAGATTTAGATTGGCCAATTTGAGAAGTTTAAGGGTGAAGGAAGATGAAGAACAAAGGCAATTTGGGAAAATTTAGGTTATAGAAATAGTGCAGATGAAGAAGATAGTGAAAGAGGGGGAAACTGTTGGGTTTATATGTTAAAACAATTTATGACAAAGTTAATGAAAAAGGATCAAATTTGAAATCCGGAAGTTGGTCCCACCTTTGAAAAGGTAGTTTTCTTTTGCCCAAAAAATAGTTTCTTGGATGTCGAGAAATCTTCCGAAGGTTATTTTGCTTCGGAAGTTCTTGAAGGAAAGCTTCCGAAGGCAAATTGACTTCGACAGATATTTCAAATATTTTTGAGAATTTTGCTTCGAAACAGATTCAGAGCTCAAAGTATTTATTCTATGAAGAATAAAAA